>BMAV01014536.1:46140-57845 GCA_019973955.1 Trichonephila inaurata madagascariensis
TGTGATATGATCTAACTTCTTACAAATGGAATATCCTACATATATATATATATATTCCAGTTATTTTTAAATAACTCTTAAGTAATGTAAACTTACCATATAGCCTTTGCCAAAAGAATAGTTTTTAAAAATAAAAAATTGTATAGACAAAATACCAATTCCTTAAATTTTTTTTAAACAAACAAAACTGGGAATAATATATGCCAAAAACTTGAAACAAGAATCTGAAGCTACAGCAACAGCGCTACCACCAGAACAGTGATTCCCAACCATTGTACTGTGGCACTTTTGTGTGCAACCAAATCTTTGAAGTGTGCAGTCAAATTTTTTTAAAATTATAAATTGTACACTGAGACAAAAAAAAAATTAAAATCCAGAACTGAATCATTTGGCCATTTTATAAAAATAAGTATCTATGGTATTTTAACTTATACTTTCGTGGATAGATGAATACAACAATATTTGAGTTAATAATTCATAAAATACTAAAATTGTCTAAAATAAATACTAAAATTTGTGAACTTATACCACCAAATAGGGCATAAGAAAACTAATTATATCCAAAACATGAATTAAATCAAATTCCATCACTTAAATATAAGGAAGTATGTTATTAGAAATATTAACTACAAGTATGCACATCTTTAATTCAAATTCTTTCTTACTTCTAAAATAAAATTATAATGTAATGTAATGTAATTTTTTGCAAATTTAGAAATTTAAACCCACAGAGACAATCTTAAGAGAGAGAGATTTAAATTCTTATTGAATATAAATCTATTAATAAAAGTGAGGTGATTATTTTAAGTAATAAATTAATAATCTTTTAATATATAGAGCAACACATACCCCATAACAACATTAGTTTTTCCTATCATAACTGCACCTTCATTACATAATTTTTCTACAACAGTTACATCAAGTGGAGCAACGTACTTACTAAGCATTTTGCAAGCACATGTTGTATACGTACATTCTTTGTACTCCAATTATCTTTAAAAGCAGTAGGAAAGCCATCTAAAATACTCAAGTTGACTTCTGAAAAAGAAATATTTACCCTGAGTTTAAAAGATAAATGAAATAAAAATAAATATGCAACAATTTACCACAATAACTAATTCAATGCGCATAACTGCTGCATAGTTAAAAATAGCTAAATATGAAAGCAAAAACAAAATAGTGGAGCAATTTGTTATAGTTAGATCCAATTTAATGAAAGATGTAACTAAGTGAAGCAGGCTGAAATTAAGAACTCAGCTAGATTTATTTACAAAAAAATCTTATTCTGTGCTCCCCATGCAATGAAAGTTTGTGGTACCTCTAGTACATAAATAACATCAAATATTTCAAAACAGTAACACAAATAATTACATGTTCATGTCATAGCTGAATTACATAAACCTTCATCCACTAGTGGGGAAAACAGCCTGGCAGGTATTTAAAGCAGAATTAGGTCAAAGCAATTTATATCAAACAATAGATAAATAACAATTTTACAGCAAGAAACTTCTCAATACACATACTTTCATAGTTAAAATTTGGTAATGCTTTCTGATGCTTAAGGTATTGAACATGTATATAACTTAAAAACTTATAAATTTTATATTTATTCCAAAATACTCCACACTTTTCTATGGTTTATTTTGATAAAGAAAATTTTAAAGTTGATCAAATATTTTTAGAAGAAATATATGTTTAAAATATTCTTTAAACGATCTTTATACCATTTCACTTTTTCTTTTAGCTAACAATTCTCTTTTAACCTTTACTCCCTTTTATATGTATAATTATTTTAAACTGGCATAAGAAAACTCTTTTTCTATCTTTTTTTTTTTATTTAACACACATATTATGGTTCTATTCCCTTACCTTTTAAAAAAAATTAAGGTTACCAAAATTTAATCATATTGAACTTTGAATTAATTGCCTCAATTTCTTTGTCAATTCATACTTTGTATGAAACATACAATATTATTCTAAAATATGTATGTATATGTATTAAGAGTTTAATATAAATTATCAATAAAAAATAAAACAGTTTATACCATAAAAATGTTTCTGTACATTTGACAACTACTCCAAAGCTATATTTTCAGTGATGGTAATAAATGCATTTAAATTTGTCGTCTTCTTCACCTTTCAAGGCATTAAGAACATAAATCAGTCACACTGGAAAATTTTCTTTTTAATCATTTGAGATACCTAGGATGAAAGAAATACGAAAGTTCAACAACACAAAACATTCAGCAATAAGTTTTTTAAAAGAATACAAATCAATATTATAATTGCAAAACAACAATTCCTTGGCTATTTTAAATAAAAATTGGTAAACTTAATACATCAAAAGAATCAGAGGATATTGGATTGTCCAATGAATTTTGTTATTGCCCCTTGCTGTTATTATTTCACATTTTCTAAAGCCAAAGCTTTAGCACTTGGTTTTTGTTCCAGCAATTTTCGAAAATGAAAAGTTACCTTGTCAAATTAGGATACTCAGAATATTTAGAACACTTGTTTTACTAGCACAATAAGGGCAAATTTTAAAAATCAATTGAGGTGCTGCAGCACCACTTTGAATTTTCTATGGTTAATTGATTTGGGGGAAAACTTACTTTGGTGCACTCTTTGGCATTGATTTTAAAGTTGTGCCAAAAGAAGACTAAAGTGTGATTTTTAATGGTAATGCAGGTCTGTTTCCTTAAATGCTCCTGTTAACAACACCACCTAGCACTGAACGAAGAAAAGAATAGATAGTTAAACGACCATGGGTTACTATGCAAAGCTCAATCCTTATGATTCAACCGCTTTGTAATGAAACAATAATACTAGTGCATTCATTCATAAATATTCTATCAAATATGAAAATAATTTACTAAGACTTTAAAATATACTTACACTATCATGACAGTTAGTAATAATTTTAAATGTATTTGTACTGCTTCTTTGATTAGTAATTATTTTTTAAGAAAGATCACTTTAAAATTTTAATACTTTTCCTGCCATATTTTTCTTTGAGTTAGAGTTATATTTTAAACATGAAATGTATGTATTTTTATGCATGTAACAAGCTACTTGCAACAACATAATGTTGCATTTGAGGTATCTTTATATACCTTTAATTAAGAAAATTTTGAATACTACAGCTAAAAACTTGTCTGTACAATAAATAGATATTTATCTTTATATTGAAGTGAAATTTTAAAAATATGTTGCACAGTTTCTTAAAAAAATAATTTTTAATGAGAATGATTATAAATTTAATAGAAAATTGTCATTTTTGTTACAACCTGTGTTTAAGTAATATTTCAAAAATCTCACTTTGGTATGCACAAGTGTACAAGAGGGATATATAGCATACATTCACAGTGTATTCATATAGCACATTTACAGAAAAGAATATCATTTAAAAAATATAATTTTCAGGAAACAGTAATTTTTGCATGCAATCTTACATCAAAAATCCTACACTAAAATTTGTTTTTGCCTTTCATTTTTAAATATTATCTTCTTGATTTCTTTCCTCCTTTTTTTGTTTTGGATTGTGCAGAAAATGCATATATTGCATTCATTAGACTTTTTGCATGGGGAAATTTCATGGCACTTAATGCTTATTCCCCCAGTTCTACTTTCAATTTTTGAAGCACTTTTTAATTTTGATACATCACCACCATTAACCTAAAGAACAAGGTACACCATACATACCACCATATCATAAAGAACAAGGTACAAAGCTTCAATCCGTACAAATGTGGATTTTAGGACACATGCTATACAATATCATGAACACTCTTATTTCGGTTTTCCCATGCAAACATTTTTTTAACAACTTAAGATGGGAAATATCTCCAGTTATTGGATGCATTTCTTTTATTATAACTATAGAAAAAACGTTTTTATGTATGTTATGTCAGCTTTTTAACACCAACACCATGAATTTTCACTGACAGGGTAATAATGTAAAGAAATCATGAGTAGAAGAAAAGAAAATTCCAAATTTGAATGCGAGTTTTCTTCTTTGAAGAAAAAACTTATGCATTATTCGTGCCATAATGAGTTTGAATATACTTGTATTTATTTTAAAAAAGGAAGTGTGTTGCAAGATGAGTGACAATGGCATGGACTTCGAAATTTTAAAAAATAAGTCTCTCCTGGCTATTACATTTGTTTTGAAGTGCTGTGCTTGTATATATCCTGTAGAATTTTTTCTGATTTTATGAAAGGACACGCTTCGCTTTTAAAACAAATACAAATATATTTAAACTCATTATGACACTAATAATGCATGTTTTTTCTTCAAATAAGAAAACTCACATTCACAAATTGGGAATTTTCCTTTCTTTCTCGTCATTTTTTTACGTTATTATTGTTCGATTAGCATTACTACCCAAATACTTCAATTATTAAGTTCAACGAAATGCATGCAAATTTCGCTCCAAAAACAGATAAACAAAACTAACAGTTATACTTACAGTTACTTTACTGTTAATTGTGCATGAATAAATAAAACCATTTGAGGCTTTGACTGAGGCTTTGAAAGTCCAAGGTTTAAAAGGTCGACATTTACCTATTTTTATATGTGTTAAAGAAGGAATGGAAAGTCAGTTGATTATTCTTGTAAATTCATTTTGACATATTTTTACTTCATGAAACAGCACATATATTTCATCACTGGAAAAATCATGAACTGGAGATTTTAGAAGTATCAAAACCCCCAAATCAATTTTTTGAAGATGTTTGGGCTACTGAATCCCTCCGAATATTATTCAAGGGGATGCTTTCCAACGGGATAAATCGCATCTTCATATAACTGTTGTAACCCAGCATACGCTATAGAGTGTCAAGCATTGCCTTTACCTTCTCGATCACCAGATCTTTCTCCAATCAAGCAGGAATTGGACATCATTGAATGAGAACTCATTTGTCACCCACAACCAAAATTAAAAGCCCTTATTGACCGAGAAAGTGCAACAAGTATATATTACCATCTCCCATACTGATATTCTGTACCTGAAAAACACTTTGTATACACGTTTGCATGCTTGCATACAAAATTATGGCGGTTTCATAGCTTAGTTATGTATTATAATTTCACATTTGATACGGTTCTTGTCACGCTTACATTAACTTGTGATCTTGAAACTTATATCCGTTTAATATGTTACCTAGACAAATGTATTGCAGAAATTTCATTTGCCTACAACAATTTTTTTTTTCTTTTTTTCCATCAGTGTATTATCGAAGACAAGCAAAACTGATAAACATTGCTAATACCTTTAGTGGAGAGCTAAATTATGATTTTAATGAATATTAACTAACAAATTAACTTCTTGAAATAAGTCTTCCGTTGCGAATGTCATTCTTTACAATATTAAGCAAATAATGCACTAAATAGCATGTGCTTTAAAGTTCATTGAAACCCGATCATTAGTTTCTGAAAAAGTAGCATCTTAAGCTACTATCTCACTTGGAAGGGAACCTAATAACATATTATACCATGTAGAAAATTAATCAGCAAACACCTTTATGATTTTTTTTTTCTTCCTCTCTATGTACCGCCTTATGTTTCAAAAAATAAGATAAAGAGCTCTGACGGGTGTGCAAACCCCCCGTATGAATAAAAGTCCCTCTGGAAACAAAGACCATCACAACATTCAAACGGTGCCGACAAATTGAGCTGGTTCTCTGTAGTAATATGACTAAATCTCAGTTAGAAGGGGCTGCGTTGACGGAAACATGGTCCACAGTTGAAATAAGAAGTGTAATACGATTTCTGCATTTAAAGAAAAATTCTCCGGCTGAAATTCATTGACAATTGATCGAAGTGTTCAGTATAATTGTTATATGTCACGAAGACAGGTGCACCGGGTATTTGGCAAAAGCAGAACAAATGTGCAAGATGAAGAAAGCGTTTACGGTGAGAGGTATTGGACTACCCTCCTCACATTTCCAACTTTGTACTAAGTGATTTCCATCTCTTCGGATCTTTAAAGAAACACTTGGGAGGTCAACATTTCAGGATCGATGCAGAGTTTCAGCAAGCCGTCTTGACATGGTTGCGCAACCTTAACACTGATTTATACGATGCTGATTTCAATGGTTTAAAGCAGTGTTCCGCAACCCCCGGTCCGTGGATCAAATACTACCAGTCCGCCCAAGATAAATATTTTCTCCTTTGTTTGCTGTGGTATATTTTTCTTAGGTTTGGGATACTTTTTATGAAAAAATCACTTAATATTCATTTTTTGGTGTAGCTAGATTTTATTTAGAAGTCACGATTAAATACAATTAAATTAAAATTATTAAATCAAAACAGTCTAAAATATAAACAATTAACATCCTCACCCTCAGTGGGCCGCGGTAAAATTAACAAACGTTGATCGGTCCACGGCGATCAAAAGGTTGCGGAACACTGGTTTAAAGTACCGATGGAACAAATGCCTTAATAAATAGAGTGACTATGTAGAATAGCAATACGTACATGTGCCTTCTTATACTGAATACATTTTTTTTTTATTTCCTGAATAAATGTTTACTCTACATGGGTTTATTACATTACTTTTTGAAACCCCTATGTTAATACAGAAGGTCGTTCCCACTTTATGGAAACGATTTTGATAGTTAATTTTTTATCAATAAATACCGTATTTTTTTTGTGCAAATTTGCTTCTATCTTATAGCCATGATTCTTGACAACAGCTCTGGTTCAAATTTTTCAGGAAAGTAAACGTTTTCTTAGTACTGTCATGCAAATTTTATTCCATTCCTCTTGAACCGTTTTCCAAAGTCCGTTCAAAGTTCTTGGATGCCGCTTCCTTAAGTCTCAGAGTTTTTGTTCACATATGAAGCTCAACTTTATCAATGTCCTTTCTATATAAAGTTTAAATTTCTTCTTTAAAAATTGGTTCTAAAATATTCTACTGATGGAGTAGAGTGAATTAATTTTGGCTTTTACTTGAGACTTTTGATTTTTAATTTGCCATTATCAGAAAATCCTGCAACTATCATGAATTCCTTTGGGAACTTGACTCTACACCAGAAGTGGCGAAACAATGGCAAGTGACACAATATTTTGGGCATGCCACCGATCAAAATGAGTTGTATTTTAATTCTAAATAACAAATTTCAGTATGAAGTATTACGAACCAACGCGAGTAATCGATTGCGGTGCGTGGGTGACGGGGAGCATACTCATTTGTTATTATTATATTGTCTTGCCTTAGTTACAGCGTAGATTACAATTGCTAATAATGCAAAGTTTGTCTACGTACAGCATAGTCAATTTCGTTGACAAAACTTCATTTCAAAGTTTGTATTATATTTACGATTTTTAAATGTTACTTAACATGGCTGGTTCCTCAAAACAAACATTGCAAGATAATAAGTGTAGCAGAGAATATTTATCTTGGTGGACCGAGAAACATGGCAAGATTACTAAAAGCGATTATGTTCTGGAACAGTAGTACTTAGAACATTCGTTTGTAAAGCGGCATTTTGCAGCAAATCACAAATCCTTTTTTCAAAAAAGTGAACCTGAGTAAAAAGAATTAATTGCAAGTGCAGTAAAAGAAATAAATAGCCGACGTCTATGATTAAATATGTTATCAAAAATTGTCATACGAGCGCGGCAAGTTAATAGACTGCAAATATCATTGCTCGGCATAGTAAACCTTTTCAAGAGGGAGAGTTTTTGAAGGAAGCATGGTTAGAATGCGTGTTCTTCCTTTTTAATGATTTTGGTAATAAATATAATTCAGTGCATCAAAAATATTCCTCAAACTAAAAACACAATAAAGGAAAGAATCTTAAAACTGGCTGGAAATATTACAGATCCACACACACACACACAAAAAAAATGGTATTAATTTCGCTATGTTTTGACGAAAGTACCGACGTCACTAAATCTGCACGCTTAGCTGTTTTTGTTCAATATTGTGTAGGAAACGTCATTAAGAAAGAATTAATTACAATAGCATCGATGTCGACATCTACAAAGGGCACAAATATTTGTACGGCTGTTGAAAATTCGCCTGCTGAGAAAGAAATTGATTTGAAACACGTTGTTTCTGTATCAACTAATGGTGATCCAAATACAGTGGGCAGGAAAAAAAATGGTTTTATTAGTTTACTTCTAACAGACGTAGGGCATTTTATTCTTGAATACCACTGCATTATTCAACAATAAGCCTTGTGTGCTAAAAGTGGTATAATATTTCTACGTAATGTGGTGTAACGTAACGGTGGTAATAACGTAATGGTGTTAGTCTCAAAAATGGTCAACTTAACGCGCATGCGCCTTAAATAAGCAAAATTTTGATGCCTTGTTGGATGAAGTCAACTTGGTGCACAAAGGCTTACAATGGTATAATAATGTTCACTGGTTGAGCCGCGGGAACGTACTTTAAAGATTTGTTGATTGCTTAGAAGAAATCGGAGTATTTCTCGAAAATGAAGGGGAAATTGAATAATACCCACAGCTGCCGGATGTCATGTGGCTTTTAAAATTGATGTTTCTTGCAGACATATTGCAACATTTTAAGGTATCGGAACCGTGATTTTGCAAAAGCGTATAAATGGATTATATTTAGGATATTTAGTGTCACTTAGATTAGAAAACGTATATTAAATTGTTTTAAGAATAGTATTACAATAAAAAATTATGTAAGTACAATATTTTGACAAAAAATGAACATAGAATGACCCATTTTCAAAACGTTCTCCTATTATGAAAAATGCTTCTATTATAGTAATATTTTGCCTGTATATAGCTCAGACCTCTATACAGAGGCTGAACTAGAATTTTTGAAATATATAGCTTAGAAGTGGATTTATCCATATTTTATTACAACAGAGGGGAGAAATTTTAAGAAAAAAATTCCGATAATTATTTCAATTGGTGTTAACTCAGAAAGTAATGTGAATTTTTCAAAAATCCTAGTCCAGACTTTCTGGAGAAGTCTTTATTTTATATAAGCAAAATATTATTCTTATAGAAGGATTTTTTATAAAAGGAGAACGTTTTGAATAAAGGTTATTCTAAGTTAATTTTTTTACCAAAATATTATATTTAAATAATTTTTTTGTCGTAATGTCCTTAAAACAATTTCAGACATGTATTCTAATCTAAGTGGCACTAAATATAATGAAAATTATCCATTGAAGCGCTTTTTTAAAATCACGGTTCCGAACGTAGTCGGATACCTTAATGAATTGAACGTAAAGCTTCAAGGCACAAAAATAAAATAATTATCGTTATGATGGATCTCACTCGCGCTTTTGTCGCTAAATTGCATGTTTTCATAAACGGTATCACTACAAGAAACTACAAGTATTTCCTAAACTTTAAAAAAATGTCAAAGATTTAGATTTACATGAGAACAGGCGAGAAAAAGTTATTGAAGAATTTATTTTCGCGTAACTGGTTCTTCAATCAAGGGATTTTCGAGATTTTCTGAGTTCTAAGAATTATAGGAAACGCTCAAGTTTGTTAGTTGCCCTGATGTGACTTCAACTGATAAACTGAACTCGCCAAAATGCGATTGGTTGGAAATTAAAGAATTTGAAATGCAACTGATTGATTTCCAGCTTAGTTCAATACGGATTCAAAACTTTATTGAAACGAGGATAAAAGTTGCAGTAGATTGAAACAGAGAGAGAAAGACTAACAATCAGTATAAGTAAAAATGCCAGTAACGAAATTTTGGTAACATGGAATTCGATTCCAAACACATAGTACAGTCTGAAAAATCTAGCTCATACTATTTTAACTCTATTTTCATCTACCGATGATATCAAGTCATTTTTATCAAAGATGAATAACATTAAAGACTCGCTTAGATACTGTTTGGCAGATGACTCCAATTCAGCATGCATTCTGCTACAAGTAACATCTTACAATCCTAATATAAGTTATTTGTTTTTGAATCTGTAACAACACAAAAGAAGCTCTAATATTATTTTAATTTGAATTGTACGTATAACTAAAACATTTACTACTATACAGTACAAAAGATGCATTTTTTCGTAGTAAATATAGTATTTATTTATTGTATTAGTTATAGTTATTTAGTTTTATTATTTTCCCAATAAGCACGAGTCAGAGTTATTTGATGGCACGTCTATACCTCATTTAGCATTTCATTATAAGAAATGGCACGTTGATCCATAAAGGTTCGCCACCCTTGCTCAGCCCCAGGGGTACGCAACCTTTTTTTCTGGTGGGCTGCATACATATGTCAGCTATTTCATGCGGGCCACATATATATACTAGTTCAGGGGGGGGGGGCGAACCTTTATGGATCAGCGTGCCATTTTTCCTACAGAAATGCTTAATAAGGTATAGACGTGCCGTCAAATAATTTTGACTTATGATTATTATAAAAATAATGAAGCAAAATACTAAAAACACAAAATTTTTTATTTACTACGAAAAAATACATTTTGCACTGTATAATAGTAATTGTTTCAGTTATATGTGTAATTAAATTTAAGTAACATTAGTGTGTGGGACTTCTGTTGTTGCAGATTATAGATGACAAAATAACTTATATTAGGATTGTAAGATGTTACTTTTTGCAGAATGCATTCTGAATTGGAACCATCTGCCGAACGTTTTCTAAACGAGTCTTTAATGTTATTCATCTCTGAAAATAATGACTCGTAGGCATAGGTCGTTGAAAATCTGATTAAAATAGCACGAGCCTGCTTCTTCAAACAGTTAAATGTATCTGGAATCAAGTTTAATGTTTCCAAAATTTCGTTATTGGCATTTTTATTCATATTTCTTGTTAATCTTTCTGTTTGAATCAATTCCAACTTTTTCCTTGTTTCAATAAGTTTTTGAATGCATATTGAACTAGACTAGAAATCACTAAGTTGCATTTCAAATTCTTCAATGTCCAACAAATTAAATTGAGGCAAGTTCAGTTTATCAAAAGATGACTCATCAGGGTACATAATAAACTTGGGTGTTTCTGATAATTCTTTGAACTGAGAAAATTTCGCTGAAAATTCCTTGATTGAAGAATCAGTTGGGGAAATAAATTCTTCAATAACTATTTCTTCGTCTGGTTTCTCTTGTTCATCTTAATATTTAAAATAGTTTTTCAAGTTTCGGATTCCTTGTAATAATATAGTTTCTAAACTAAAATGCAAACCATTTTGATCTGTGGCCTGCCCAAAATATTGTGCCGCGTGCCATCAATGGCACGCGTGCCGATGGTTCGCCATCCCTGTACTACTTATTTCACGCGGGCCGCAACATGAGAATAAATGGGGAGGGGTAGAAATGCTTTAAGACCAAGATAACATTGGAAATTGAAAATGTGGAAAATTGATCATAACTCCTGTTTTGCTTTTCTTAAACTATTATTTTTTATATTTTTTATTTTTATCATTAACACTCAATTAGAAGCATTTAAGAAACACTTCTTCACAATTTCTGCATCAGCACACACACACACAAACGGTTTCATATGATTACCAATAATATAACAAACTTCACAGGATGTCTTTGTCACCGCTGTGACATTACCACTGACAAAACACTTTGTTGCTGTTGCGAAGATTATTCAAAAAAACCTATTTATCTCCTCTTGAAAAATATCTTCGAGGAAAAGTGCAATTAAATTATTCCTGTTCATCGATATTTTTTAAATACAGCACTTTCGTGACAAATCAAACAATTACTGATCCATGTTTGTTTTTCA
>BMAV01014537.1:0-10993 GCA_019973955.1 Trichonephila inaurata madagascariensis
TTTTTTTTTTTCCCAAAAAAATGAAAAAATACTTTTTTTTGTTTCAATTATGAAAATATTGCTTAAAAGCATATGAATACAGTCTGTTTCTGTATGTTTGGAAAATGATTTAAAAATCTTTTTTTTCTATTTTTTAAATCCTTATCATTAATTATAAAGGTGAATTATTACTGGTATATAGCGTTTTAATTGTGGTTCATGTAAAATATAAAATTGAGTACTTTATAAAATGAAATTTTGTAGGTTTACTTTAAATTAATGTTAGTCTCATTTGTATGCAATAAATTTAATAATTTTATTTGTAAAATACAAAAAAAATCTTGTTTTTTTAAATTATATCATAATGAGGTTAATTCATGTGACGTCATAGTCACATGATAGTGAAACCACGTGATTCTAGCTAATCAATTCAAAACTCGTGATATTATAGTCACGCGATAAAAACTTTCATGAGTTTCCAACTCATCAGTTCACGCGCTCCGGTGTGCCAGTTTTGCTTTAGAAACTTCTCTTAAAAAATACATATGTATACAAAATACATTTTATTTAAAAGTAAAAAGCATAAATACGATTTTTTTTTAATTTTAAAAAGATCTTTTGAAGAAATTCTTTACCCTAACGTTTAAACATCTTTCCAAACATGAAATTTGAAATTTTATCTCGAGTTTTACAAATGAAAAGTACAATTAGTTTAATGTTTGTTTTAATTCAACGGAAAACACGTGTTTGTTTTTTATGTGACTTCATGAATCAAGCCCATTGATTTAAAAAAAATTTTCATATTTAAATACACTTGTTAAATGTTTGAGTTGTTCTCTACAGCCCGCAGTAACGGCGGTAGCAAAAAAGGCGCGAGTGACCGCGGGTTTTAAGAGAGGCTTAGAAAAAACCTGAAACCTTGTTGCTTGTAGTACAAGCCCAGTGCAAGTAAGAGGAATATGAATAGATCAGGAGTAATGAGTGATAATCCTATTTTTGTCAAAAAAGTCCCCCGGGAAGCACATCCCCTTTAAATAAAAACCGCGGTTTTCGTTATCCATCAACCCCCTACATAGAAAACCATACTTAACCTTTGGCCCGTACAGCTTTTAAAAATGGCCTAGTCACAGAACTTTGCACTATGGAATTCAATACTTTAAGAATAATATATTGAAGATGAAAGCAGTGACTCCCAAAGTGGTCTATATCGACCCTTAGGGTGTTGACGACCTGAAAGGGGGCTACATCGGGAAAATAATTTGGGGTCCATGAGGCTAAAAAAAGGGGTCTACAGTAGCGCACAAAGGAATTTTTCAAGGGGGGTGTCCAGGGTTGAAAGTCCACCATTCTTATATCATGATCCTTTTGATTTTGTCGATTTTCGGAACAAAAAACAGTAAAACTAATCTTGAATAAATAATTAGCATTAATTAATAAAATTAATCATTAATAACAAATATTTAATTAAATTTTACGTACTATATCTTAGAATTATAATCAAACGGAAAAAATCAAGGGCTTTGGGAGGGGTCCGACCCTAGGACACCTTGCGTGGCCACTGGTGGTCTACGATAGTCTACTGGTCTACTAAACCAAGTCCTATAATTTCAATTTTTAAAAAAAAATTTAATCAGAACCAGATTTTATCTATATAACAGATTGATTTATTAAATTTGATGAGGATAATCTGCAGTTTCAAGGAGACAGAATAAATGTGATTAAGGTATCCGACTTTCGTTGGGAATCGTGTTTTAAAAAAAACCCATAAATGGATAATTTTCGTGATATTTGTCATGATTAGAATACATGATAAAATTTTTTTTAAGGAGATTATGAAAAAAAAACCAATTTTTTAAAAACTATTTTGGCAAAAATTAACTTAGAATAACCTTTTTCAAAAACGTTCTCCTTTATAAAAAATGCTTCTATTAATAATATTTTGCATATATAAAGTAAAGACTTCCTAGAGTATGAACTAGGAGATTTGAAAAATTCGCATTATTTTTAGAGTTACCACCAATTAAAATAATTATCGGCGTTTTTCTTAAAATTTCTCCCCTCTGTTGTAGTAAAATATGGATAAATCCACTTCAAGCTTTCTAAAAAATTTCAGCGTGATTACCAAAACCTAAAAAAAAAGGAAATATATAGAAGAGACGACACTTCTAACCTTAGGACATTTAGGATTAAACCCATAAATTGATGCCAAATATTGAAAATTTGTTTTGGAGCACTAGATTTATTTTCCTTACAAGACATTTGTTTGTTGCTCAGTTATTTTATTACAATATTTTTATGTTTAGTTAAATTTGTTTAATTAATACATAAAAATAACTTTTATTTTTAAATTTTAATAACATGTGCTTAATTTTATATATATAATATTGCACTGCACACAATTAAGTTTTAAACTTTTAAGGTGAGTTGCTTTTATACCATCGCCAAAAGACATTTAAGGTTTTATACATTTAAAAAATTCAAAATAGGTTAGCAGGGGGTCCTAGAACGGAAAAGATGAAGGGTCATGAGAAAAAAGTTTGAGAACCTACGATTTTACCAAAACCCATAAATTTTTCAAAATAAGAAAAAATAGTCCAACACCATATATAGAAAGTTAAATGGAAAAAATTTTAAAAAATGCTTTCTATTTTTACCTTAATATTTGTGATTCTTTATATGTATATACATGTTTTTTATTAATTGTAACTATTTAATATAAAGTAACTAAAATAAAATTTTTCTTTGTTGATTTACGTAGGAATTCACTTAATTTTTTTATATATATATTACTTGTTTATTGGTACATTGTGAAATGACATTTTTAAACAAGGAAGTGTAATGGTACTAAGTGTACAAAAAATACGGTTTGCTTAGGCTACTTTGAAACAGAATACAGTATAATATTGTATAGTTCAATATATTTTTTCTTTTCTTTCTAGTACCAAAGAGAAATCGTTTTTCCATTACTGAGATTCATCATTGTCATATCAACCAATGAATCCGTTCATAATACGTTTGCCATTCATAACAAATAAATTTTGTTAGACAAGCGTAGAAATATAAACGGTGAAAAGATGCCCATTTGTATTGAATATTGACGTAAATGCTCCTTTTCCTTTGCTTATTTACATCAGTTACAGTTTCAGTTTTTGTGGGAAATGTGGAGAAACAAAGGCTATTATATCCCTTATTTACATCTTGTCAACGATAATGCGTTGGTCATTTGTAATAAAATATTTATCGGTGTTGCCACACAGTCAAAGAAACATAATTTTTTTTGTGGAAGAAAAAAACTAGTCGTCATATTACATACAAGTGTAATACAAAGAATATTGAGATGCTTGCAAAATATAAATAGACCACTTTCTTTTTTTCCTTTTATTAATATTTACTTCAGAAAAATGGATAGTCATCTTTACACAAAAAACATTGAAATAATACGAAATTCTTAAATTGTAAATAATAATGAATAAGTATATATATATTCATCAAGAAGAAATAGCCACCTATCCGGTATAATGTTTATTGACGCTGACGGTTGGGTTTGAGTTCTAATCCCGGAGAAGGCATGGATGTTTGTATGTGCCTTTGCGGCATAGAGGTACTTCTAAATAGCCGTCGAACCGCAAGCCCTCTAATGAGGTGGGAGGCCACCTAGGGTGTTGTCCCTCAAAATTGGGGTAGAAGCGAGCCAAAACGGACGGAACAGACTATACGGACGAAGTTTTCACTATACTTTGTGCATTGTTTTATATACGTGCAAAAAATATTTTACATATTTAAGAGATACTTTTTTAAAAAATGGTACCTAAATATATAAACCTGTATTATGAGATCTCAAAAATTACGTTCAACTTAAATTAAACAGAAAAAAAAAATTTAACTGAGAGAGAGAGAGATTAAAGAGATATAAATCTCTATAGAGTGATTAAAATATCTTTATTAAGATCACAAAAAATCTAAGCTCTATTGAAAATTTTTAATGATATATGTCCCCTAAACAAAGAGTCTTATTTTTGGAATTTTACTCTTTCGAGCATGTCCTGGTACTCTTAAAGTCACCTTTGTGGATTAAGGAACATAGCCTAAAATCGAATAATTTTTTCTGAATGTAAAGTGTTTGAACATTAATATTGTATTCCTATATGGCTATTCTGTAGTGAATAGTATATTTTATTGTTATACTCATTTTTATCTGAGTTGATCTGTTTTCTTCTAATATAAAATGTATTCAACACAGTGGCGTACACAAGGGAGGGGGGTCCTAGGGGTCCGGACACCCCCCATAGCCCTTGATTTTTTTCGATTAGTTATAATCCTATGTATATATTACGTAAAATTTAATTATGTACTTGTTATTAATAATTAATTTTATTAATTAATGCTAATTATTTATCCCATAACTAATTTTGTATTGTTTTTGTTTCCGAAAATCGACAAAATCAAAAGAATATGTTGGGCGGCTTATTGGAGCATGATACCAGAATGGTGGACTTTCGACCCTGGACCCTCCCCCTTGAAAAATTTTTGTGTGCATTACTGATTCAACATTTCGCTTTTATACCGTAATGCTAAATGAATTTTCAATTTACACGTGAAAGGAAAAATTGCTTACTTATGGAATGTTTTCTAATTTTTGATAAGCACAACATATATATATATATATATATTATAATAAATTTAAATTTTAAAAAAACTAAAAAACACATTTTTAAAGTTAATCGAACTGAAAAGTAAAAAATAATTCTGAATAAAATGAATAACGAGAAAATTAATGCCGTTGTGGTAAAAGCGTGTGGGGTGCTTTGTACTAGATTATTACACTAACTCTGCATTTCGGAATAGAACAAGTAAGAAATTGATATCGAGCACCCCACGCTTTTACAATGACATTAATTTTCTCGTTAATAATTTTATTCATATATTAATAACTAGCTGGTATACCCGTTCCTCGCATGGGTGAATTGAAAAATTAAACAATACAGACTGAAGGATAAATGAGTTTTTAATGAGTTAATTTTATGGGAATTGTAAATTAAAAAAAAAAAAAAAGCTTTTTGCATATATCTCAGCTAAATAAAAAACCATGTTTGTTTAATTTTAAGTCTGTAGATATAACAGCTGATAAAAACGATTTTTTTTTAAAATTTATAACGCTCGTAACTCTGTTGTGGGTCGATTTTTGAAAACACCTTCTTTCTGCTCAGCAAAAATAACACATTGTTACAAATTTTGTGTAATACACTCTTAAAATCGTGTAAATAATTTGTATCTGGATGTGTAATGCGTTAATATTAAATCTCTGTATACAATATTGAATTTATTGAACAATCTCTCTATATACAATATTAAATTTACTGAACAATCTCTCTATATACAATAGTCAGTTCAAAACAGGTCTGAAAAACAGTAGGGTGAAACGAATCGGCAAGCAGAAGGGGGAGAGGGACGCGTGACCTCTGACACTGTCGATGGGGTGAGGACTGGGTTGGATGAAACAAAGCCGCCGCAAACAAGGGGTGAGAGGGATGCATGACCTTTGACACTGTCGATTGAAATAAATGATCCCTATTTGAAACGGATATTGTTCACCACAACATTGGTTTGAATTTTATTTTTGCGGAATCCTAATTTTTTTTTATATAATAAAAGTATCCTAGGTTATTTCTTATAACATTAGCTATCTGCCAGTGAAAGTTTCGTCAAAATTGGTCTAGCCGTTTCAGAGATTAGCCGGAACAAACAGATAGGCAGACAAAAATTTTAAAAATTAATTTTTTCATATAAGTACCTTATATACTTTTAAATGCATTTAGTAAAAAGCTGTTAATTTCAAATTACAAACAGACACTTCATTTTTATTTATATGAATTTTTTTTTATATACTTCAATTAAATATAAAAGCGTGTTTTTTAGTTTTTTTAAACTATACTTTATTTTTTTTTTTTTTTTTTGTTCCATCATCCATAAAAGCGTGTTTTTTTAAGTTTTTAAACCATCATTTATTTATTTATGAATTAATCTTTTTTGTATTTGTATTGACCATGAATGTTTTCGCTTTAGGGTTGTAACTTAATCTTTTAGTCGCCAAAACTGGAAATGGGAAATCGTCAATCCTGATCAGGACAAAAGGAGCAAAATTATTAATTACGTATTGCCATCCCTGACAGGTGTGAAAATTTGAATTAATCTGACCTTTTAAAGTGGGTAAAAATCGAGTTCAAAGATTCCGTTACATACAGGTGACGTTAATAAAAGCGTGTTAAAAAGGTACAAAATGCGGAATTTGGGAAATTTTTTTTTCTAAAATTTTTAAGTTCAGTTCTGGTTTTGTTTGTTTTTGAAGAAAAATTTTTACTTTTCCCCTGAAATCTCAAAATTCTACTGTCAGAAAAGGGTCAATTCTTTATCTGGTTTTGAATAGATGGACGAAGACGGGCCTTTCGTTGCCCCACCGACCTCCCGCAGGCTGCTATTAGCCACGGTCCAAAAACCCCCTTTCTTGGCTGATTCAGGGCTATCCTCCCTTCCCTGCTTCTCCTCCACCTACCGTGTTACAAAATATGGAAACTTCGCTAATTTTTTCAAAAAATGTTTCTTAGAAAATCATAATTTTTGTAAATGATTAACATTTTTCAAAATTGTTATCTTTATGCAGAACAAACTTCGAATAAGTATATTGCAAAACTTTTATTTTGTAAGAAAAACATTCCATTTAAAACAAAACAAAAAAATGGAGGAAAATGTAACGTTGCCCGAAGCATACTTTTTCAAAAATCTAGATAGTATATATAAAAAGATGAGAAATTCTTTGAATAAAACAAAATTAAGAACAAACTTTAATGTAAATATGCAATTTAAGGCTATCTTCGGCTAATGTTAAAGAATAGGAGCCAAATTCGGAATATTTTTTCAGATATAAAAGTACTCAAACATTAATATTATATTCTGGCTACACTATCCTGTAGAGAATCACTTGTTTTATCATACTACATATTTTTTTATCCAGTTTTGAAATTTTTCTTTTTTTAAAATGTGTTTTGCATTTTTTTCTTATCCAATGTTAAATGAGCTATCCCCTTCATATGTTAAAAAAGGAAAAAATAATTATTTATAAATTTTTGAAATTTTTAAAAAACACTGTATTATAAACCCGGGGTTACAATGTCACAAGTTTTTTTTAAAAATTGAGGATTTTTTTTTGTTTGAAAATTTCTCCCCGTCAAGTTCCCTTCTTAAAATGGCGAAAACAGAAAAAGAAATGGGGAATATAAAAATCATATTTAAAATTTTTTTTTTAACAAAAAAATCACTTTTAAAATTTACCCTAAAAAACCGGCTATAAGCCTTTTTTACTTTCGCTGCATTTTAATTTTAAATGTTCGCCTATAACCGCACCCCATTTTTTGAAAAACCGAAATGATAGAAAAATGTTCTATGTTTAATATTTATTCTAAATATTATTCCCGACTTTTGAAATAATAGTATATTTCAAAACAGAACCTTTATTCATACGGTTTCATTTTTTTAAATAAACCGTCTTTCCGTATGTATAAAATAATTTTTTTTTATATCTGTAATTTTTTTTTGCATGTTTTTACTCGGTGTATAACCCCACCCTGATATTTTTTATCTTTTTGGTTCAAAGTCGCCTTTCGCCGATTTTAAAATAAATCATTAAAGCTGTTAAACGAAAAAAAATTACACTACCACTCAGCCACTGGGCATCTTTCTAAATCTAATTACATGGTTTTTTTAAATAAATAAATCCAAATATTTAGTAAAATACTATCTAATTATTAATCTAGTTATTTAGAAATGAATCTGTAACAATTAATTAAATTCGCTTCAGTTCAATCAATTTGCCTCGTACAGATGATGAAAACTTGCTTGATTATATAACTGATTGATTTTCAACATCACACTTTATACCTACACGAGAGAGAGAGAGGGCCAGTGGCGCACACGAGGAATTGGGGGCGAACCCCCAAAAACCGATTTTTTTTCCGATTGATTATAATTCTAAGTATATAGTACGTAAAATTTAACTATGTATTTGTTATTAATGTGATTGATTTTATTAATTAATGCTACTTATTTATTCTATAATTAGTTTTTTACTGTGTTTTGTTCCCGAAAATCGACGAAATCAAAAGGAGCATGATACAAGATCGGTAAACTTTCGACCCCGGATCCCCGAAAAAAATTTCCCATTGGGCCCGACGAGGGGTATATACTTGCTTAAACAGTTATGAGAATCATTGATCTGAATCAATCATGTATCATAGAACGTTGAGAGAGGAAAATTGTTCTTAGTATTCTAAAAGTAAAAGGATTTCCCACCTGTGTATGTAATTCAGTTTGAAGTATTACAGTCGAATAGAGCCTGCTGTATAATCAGATTCAAGTACACTCAGGAATTTTAAGTCCCAGCAGGACATTGCTTTTACGGGAGTTCTGTTCGTTTCGGAAAATGAAGAAAGGTAAAGGGTCATCCAGATGGTTGACCCCTTGAAAAACGAAGCAATTTTGAGTGGCTTGGAATTATCCCCGAGGGGTAACAATCGAAATAGCTACAAGAAAAGAAAATGAAGAAAGACAGGATCAGTGGCGGCTCTGGGCAGGGCCGGCTCTAGTAGTTTTGCCACCCCGGACAAAAATGGAAAATGCCACCCCTCTCTCTAAAGAAAATATATATATATATATATATATATAATAAAAAATAAATTGCGCATAGATGATACACACCTGCAAAATAATTTTTGCGAACGAAAAGGGAGCATAACAATTATATGTATTATTTTAAGTTTTAAAAATACAAAATAATTCGAAATTAAGAACTAATTATCTGTTATTATTTGAAACGAGTAAAATTAAGAGAAGGAATCACTATTTCGGGGAGGTAAATTTCTTCGAAAAGGGCTCTGGATGGGTGGGGATCACAAGCGTTTATTTTAACATAGGTACTAAACTCGAGACTAAAATATAACATCTCATGAGCTTCTCTATCAACAGAAAATTCCCAAATTTCCCCTGTCCCTTTGAAACCGGACATCGTATGGGTAAAAAAAATCTCCGTTGTTACCCTATTGCAGGCTGAGGGGGAAGGGTTACTAGTGAAAGATTTTAAAAATATCAAATTTAATGATTTAACATGTACTTCCGCCCGAACTCTTCAAGTTTCAACAGAAACTGACATTGAATGCAGTGCCGGTTTAAGCTCATTTCGGGCCCCTTTCTCACTGGCGGATCGAAATGTCCAGCGGATCGAGTCTAGCTTATCCGGGCCCCTGGGCGCCCGCCCCAAGCACTCAATGGATAAATGACACTAATTAACGTACATAAAAATAGAAAAAAAGATACTTAAAATAAAATCCCAAAATTCCACCCAATAATATTTCAGAAATAAAAATTTTGAAAAAAAATATTTCAAAGTCGACCCTACACTCCTTAAAATTTCCCCCCCGGGCAGGGTCCAGTTTGTCCGGGCTCTAGGGCCGGGCAATGGACCGCCCGGGCGAAATTTTGGGGGATTTGATTGAAGAAAAATATTTTTTGTTACAAAAAATTTGATATATTGTCTGTAATATTATTGGGTTAATTTGGTATTTCATTTAACGTATCTTAATTCCTTATTTTGTACTCTGTATGTTTAATGTCAGTTTTCTTTTATATTGAAATTTGAAAGGTTTGAGGCGTTATAATATGTTAAATCATAAATTTGATATGTTTACACATCTTTCACTAGTAACTTTCTCCCCATCCCGGAGTGACGTCACAACGGACATTCCTTTCGCCCATACGACATCCGGTGTCAGCTATCCAAAAGGGGACGGACAGCAGCAAGATAGAGAGCCATAGGAAATGGTTTATTTTAGTTTTGAGTGTAGTTACTATAAGTTAAATGCTTGTGATCCCCTCCATCAGTAGAATTTTTCGAAGAAATTATCCTGTTGAAATGGACGCGCGATTCCATCTTATACATATTACTCGTTATTGTTATGCTGCCTTTTTATTCGCAAGAATTTTATAGGTGTGCATGTATGAGAACAATTTATATTTTTCAATTATAATTCAATACTTTAGAGCAGGGGTGTGCAACAGGCGGGCCGCATGCGCCCCTTCAGTACATAAGTTGCGGCAATATCAGGTTTTTAAAGTTTTTTTCAATTTGAAATTTATTTAAGGGGACAATTATATTTTTATAAATCTACAATGTATTTGCTTGTTAACTGTTCTTGTTTTAAAATAAATCCTTTTCGATAATAGAAACGTCCTTTAGATTAAAATAGATTTATATTTTATTAAACAGTTATACATTTCATTTTTCTATAATAAATTACTTTTTTAATAAATTCTGAATTGCACTATCCATATTCTTTACTATGGGTGGTACATGATTCTCTGTGTGTGTGACTTTCATTTCTCCTCCTTTTTTTTCTGTTTGGAGTGTCCAAAAAGCAAGTGGCAGTCAGAGATGTTTTTTAAAGTTTAAAAAAATTATTCAGAACGGTTAAGATAAAAGGCAATGCACACTTAATCGTTTGAACGAATGACAGCACAATCAAATTTCAACAGTGAGTAACGAAAAAATCAATTTAAAAAAGGGAAATCCGGAATTTTCAAAAAATGGCTACTGTAAAATTTTTTTCATTATTTGATCATTTATTATTATAATATATAAACTTATTATATTTTTCTATTTTTTACATGAAAAATAATGAAAAAAAAATAATAATTCGTTTTGTTTTAAATTTTCACCCAATAAATGTTTTTTTTTTCAAAATTTATATAAATGTCATATTTTTTTGGCCAGCCCCAATTTTAACGTTTTTTCCAATGGCCCAAGTTTTGGGGTTTACACCCCCGCTTTAGAAAATGGGAAAATGGTCTATATCGACCCCAGGGGTCTTGGGGAAAACCGAAGGGTCCACGTCAGCGAAAAAAATTTTTTGGGTGTCCTTGAGGTGTAAGGGAGTTACGTGATATAGATTCTCATTAAAAATCGTGATTT
>BMAV01014538.1:61055-73893 GCA_019973955.1 Trichonephila inaurata madagascariensis
TTTTTATCTTAAAACCTTTTCCTCCTACGCTTTTAACCTCTTTTCTTTTGGACAGAAACCAAACAGATTTTAAACTTTTATTTGAACTTTAAATAAATGAAAAGAAACTTAACTATCATTTTACGATTCAGGTATGCATTATATTTTCGCAATTGCTGTTTCAGCTTTCTACTTTGGGGAGCCAAAACTATGCAGATTATCCTCTTTGCCCTTTATCCAGTGACTATACTTATGAGAACACACTGTTTTTACTTAAGCTTTATTTAAATATCTTTTTTGGCATGTTTTCTGTGCCCGCCTTCTTTATCGCATTATTACAATTTCCTTTACCTTATAATATCCGAGAAAAAAAATAAGGTGTAAATTTGCGTCAGATGATACCAAGAGTACACACACTCTCAATTCTGTCATAAGTTAACAGCTTTTGTTATCATAGCGGCAGTGAATTTTGAAAATAGTAAAGATATGTCGGTAGGTTGCAATAATAATTTGTCTTAAATACTACATTAGCAGGCTAGCTCAACGTTTTTAGATTCTTGAAATATAAGCGGATGAGTTTGAAAAAGTCAACACTTTCCATTGAAATTAAAGAATAATTGACAGTAACGTTCTCACAGAAAATAAGTTTTGAAAAGATGAGTAACATTATGAATATATAATTAAATAATTTTGATTTTAAAATTTAAAAATATACTTAGTAGCCTTTTTAGTAACATCTAGAGATAATTTTTTAGAGCTGCGAGTTTATTTATTGATCCCTTTATCTCTAAAGTACACTTAAGGTTGTCTTCGGCTAATGTTAAAGAATAGGACCCAAATTCGGAATATTTGTTCATATATATAAGTACTCGAACATTAAAATTATATTCTGGCTTCACTATCCTCTAGAGAATCACATATTTTATCATATTACTCATTTTTATCCTAGTTGACACATTTTTCTTTTATAAAATGTGTTTCGCTTTTTTCCCCCTATACCGTAATGTTAAATGAGCTATCCTTTCACATTTTAAAAGGAAAAACTAATTATTTACGAAATATTTTCAAATTTTAAAAACACTATATTATAAACAAATACATGAGTTACAATGTCACAAATTTTTATAAGAATTGAGGCACTTTTTCTGTTTGAAAATGTGCTCCGCGCTAAGTTCAGGCTCTCGTACATATAGCGAAAACAGCCTTAAAAGCTCGTAGTAGATTGTTTTTAAAACATACTGATATGTTCATATATTATTTAATACTACAGATGAATATTGATTAGCGTTATTTATAGTTATTTAAGGGGACATGGTACGATTTATAGAAATGTTTTTTTTTTAAATTTTATTTTATGGTTTCACTATTTAGACACAAAAGAAAAAAAAAAAACAGCATTTGAAATGAAGAAAAACTAGGGACTTTTTCTTTTTGAGATAAATTAGTTTAAACTTTTCATTTACAACTGGGATGTGAATAAAAGGGAGCAAAAAAGCATCATAATTCTGGGGGTTTTTTTTAAACTTATAACTTTCACATTTTGTGTGAGATTATAGAAAAATGTGTAACAAATAATTTAGGCTAAAAAATTTGGTTTAATTTTTTTGAACGATTTTTGTCAATTAAAATCCCCTTAAGTAATAAAGTTTCGAACTAATAAAACTGTAAGAATAAATTATTGAAAACTTTTGGGAAAATAGAACTGACTTTATATATTAATTCTTCTAAAATGTAAACAGAATTTAAAATTTAATTAAAAGAAAAGTAAAGCTTGAATGATGGAAAGGCTTATTTCTTGGGCGAGTTTTTAGCAAATTGACACAAAGGCATGCAAGTTTTTCAAACTCTTTCGAATTTTTTTAATAAGTCCCATTTCGTCTTTACTCATTAATGTTATATAGACATATATAAAATAGACATAATAGTCAACCTGTTCAAAGGATATTAAATGACAGTGATCCAGATTTTAAATAGTTGTATTTGTTAAATCCTTTCTTTCATCGGTTTTCGAGATTCTACCTTATTAAACATACAATTAAAAAAAAGAAGGAAAAAAAAAGGGCTGCTTAATTTAGATTGTAAATTTAAGTACCCTTGCTTAACATTTCGACCTTTTACCAGTTGGATTGATTTTAAAATTGCTTTTATTTACACAGTTCTTCTGTATTGTGTATCAAAAATATATTTATAAAAGAAAAAAATATTATTTATTTTTAATCTTAATGGTATTAGTTTCAAAATATGTTAGTTGAAGTTAATACTGTATTAATAAACTGATAAAAAAAAATCCTTAAGTTTTAAATTGTTAGACACGCGGTTTCCAACTTAGAAATCAAAGATGCATTAAATACAAATTCAGAAATCAAGATCTAATAATTAAAACTTGACATAACAGTTAAGTGGTACCGGGTGCTGATGTTTTAAATTCTCATAATTTAATAATCGTGAAGTATCAGAGTCTGTAATATGTAAGTAAAAGAAAGAATAATGGAATAGATTGAAGTCTCTGCAGCATATGTATTTTCCTGTTTTTCCCCTTTCGTCGATATGCGATAGTAAATTCCTCAGCTTATTTATCATATTTTTAGAAAGGTTACTTCCTTCTTTTTACAAAGTTGGATCGTGATTTCTTCTATGCAGACGACTTCTTTGTACGTCTTCCAAACGCATAAATAACTCTGCTACTCAAAATTGGGGTAAAAGTTTAAAAAAAAGTTAATAAATTTTTCGCGCCTGTTTCCTATCAACAGCAGTCTGCGGATTCGGGAAGTTTTTTCTGCTGATTCATCTTCAACTCCCCCGCTTCGATTAAAATAGCCTCTGAAGCAAGCAAAATGTTGCACACTTAAAATGCAGAGATGGCTCGTGAAGAAATGTTCCTTCCGCTCAAGTATTTTTAGTTGGAACTGCCCTCGGTCGAAACCCCTCAAAAGATTAAATGTTTGGGCCTGTTCCAAAAATATTAAACTTCGAGAGCTTGTGTTTATCGAAGAGGAAAGGGTGTTTCAGATAACGCTAACAAAATACTCGATGAACCAAGGAAAGCTTTAGTATAACATCGAAACGAATCCCCTCGTTAGAAAACTGATACTTTCTTCAGACTTCTAATATTTTTATGTTTACTTATTTGATAGACAATTTACATGCGCCCATTATCATTCATTTTCCAAATTATGGGAAAGAAGAATATAAAATTGTTCCGTTTACAAGCGATGCTCTGCATTAAATAATGTGATTATTGAAATATAAAAATGCATGACCCCTAAGTATTATACGAATAATTTCAAACGAAATAAAACCCTGTTTCATAGCTGCTGCTTCAAAACAATGAAAGGTACAAAAAATTAGAGCCTGCTTAAATACAAATAGTATAATTTTTTTAGAGCGTATTGTTTTCGATATATTAGTCAATAATCCCATTTTTTTTGTTTTATTTGTTTTGACTTATTAATTAAAATCATATTTTAGAAATTTATTTAAATTAAATAACTAAATCTAAAAATAAACATTATTTTGGACAAGCAAGGTGCCAATCCGTTTTCATATACATCATTATAATAAGCTTATTTCATTCAACACAAGGACAGTATAATTAAATTGAATTTCAGAAGAGAGATCTCTTCTTATATTATATATATTTAATGTAAACTTAAGATAGAACTGAGATGTTCAGAGCAGTGTGAATGGATAATGAAACCATGGCGCAGTAGTTTGATTTATTGGGAAAGTAGATTGTTGTAGGTTTCCCCCTTTTCTTTACGTCGTCTGTGATGGATTGGTTGAATATTAACGTCGCACTGTTCAGCAACACGAGGGCTTTTGGCGACGGACCACGTAATTTTGAACCATAGTCAAGTGACGTGGACGACACCTGAGCTGGCATCCCCTTCTCCTAACTACCACACCACATCAACGGGAGGACGTTTCAGCTCTCGACAGATTTAACGTGCATCGCTGCCCTACAAGACGGGTCTTTAGTGGTACTGGGCTCGAACTCGTGACAAGGCAAGCCACGGTCCGATACCTATACCACTCGGGTACCGCGGCCACCGTCTGTGATGGAAACAATAGCTAATGCAGATAACGCACAAAATGTACAACGCGTTCAACTTTTACAATGGTTTTAATGCGTTAAACATGAGAAGAAAATTACTACCAGTAAAAGAGCGTTTGAAAAAGAGAGACTTGTGCTGGGAAAAAGGTGTCGTGACAAGAACTGGAAAATATTTACTCCCCCCCCCCTCCAATTAAAAAAAAAAAACAACATTACACAGACGACTGCTCTTTGCATTGATAAATTCAACGAAAGGAAATTCTTATTCTTTTGCGATAACATTAAATTGTTTAAGCTCGAATAAGGGTAAAAAACGACCATAATTGCAAAACAAGTAACTCCCCCCCAAGAGAATGTTTATAGAAGAGTATTTTAACATGTTACAAAAACGTAATAAATAAATAAAAATTAGGTATTCACAAAAATTATCGATTTCAAGTTTTCAAACAACATGATATAAAATGGAAGTCCGATTGTGTATATAGATGTGTATGTTTTGTTCAATAAACTCTTCATATTTGAATTGAACAGAGATAGCTCTTACGACCACATCAAATATGTAAATATTATGTCGTGATAAATGTCGTGAATAGCTAAATTTGAAAACATTTACCAAAACTTAGCATTTTGTGCTGGAAGCAATAATAATGAGGTAAAATATGTGAAACCAAAATTGCATAAAATATATTTTCGCATTAAAATTAATTATTAGAAAGATTTTCCTAAATTTTTATTATTACTGAAAATACCACAAATAAGTTAAATTCCGTTAATTAAAAGCAAATTTTTTTGGAAATTTTTCATGCATTAGTTACTTCTGAAATTTATTTTAAAATTGGCGTGTAAAGCAATATAATGCCTCTTTCAATAAAATAATTTTTCTCTGTATATATTTTGTCTTAGTAATGCATTTTGATGCAATTTTCACGAAACTAGTAAGAACTGAAAACATACGAAGTTTTACAAGTTATGTGTTTGTTGACTTATGCTGACGATTTTGTAAACAGGAGCTAATGTTTCAAGATTACAGATAAAAATTTTAGAGAAAATAAATGTATTATAATTACTCACGTTCATATTTAATGAATCCATCATCATCTTCAGTTCCTCCGCAGCATCGTAAGACGTCTTCGCACTCAGCGTCATTTAAACGTTCACCTAACAGAAAATATCTCCTTTAACTTTTGGATAAATGAATTAAATTTATAATTCCACAAAATTAAACGAGTGATTTTGATAATGATGAACAACTGACATCAAAATTAAGACTTAAATATACCTTTTTTAATATTTAATTATAAATTCATTGCAGCTTCTAAATATGAGTACGAATAACACAGTTGCATTTTGATGCAGTGTAAAAAGGAATATTATTGATTTAAATTAATTCAATAGTTTATAGAGCTTTTCTTCGCTTTATTTATTTGAGTAATAAAGCATAAAATAGCATATGAAAAACAGTGCAGAATAAAATAAAACTTCTCGTTAAAGATTGCATAAAAAGAAGCCTTGTGTCTGTATATGAGTGCGTGTGACGAATAATGTGTGCGTGTGATGAATAACGTGTGCGTGTAACGAATAATGTGTGCGTGTAATTTTAGAATTTTAATTAAATGAACATTTTATATAAGAAAAATAAAGATTATAAATGTGTGTAGTTCTTAATGATTTAATTGTAAGTGAACATATATATATATATATATATCGAGTATCGTGCGTACGGATCCCTTAGCAGGAAATTACTTAGACAACTTCCTCATTTGATAACTGTCATTCAAGCTCTGTGCAACTCACAGTTTGTAACGACTCCTAATGAAATCTACCACAAGGAATTTCGGTCATTACATTTAGAAATGCAGAATGATTACTATATAAGAACGAGTTTCAGTTGTTTTGAAGAATAAAATGAGAACAAGGAATTAAGTTTAAAATAACATTTGGAAATAGCTGATTTAAGGAATAAGAGGGTGTGCATCATTCTTTTAATTAAAAAATAAGGTTTCATAATTAAAATTAAGGCCTTATAAAAAAAACAATTTTTTTTTTAAATAAGGTTTAAGGAACAACTAGTTTCAGAAATTTTGTTGAAAAGTAAAATATATCAAATAATCAGAATCAGTGAATCGAAGGGTAAATAAAAGCAAAATATTAATACTGTTTTATAATTATTAGATTTGATTTAGTTATTGGCGTACGATAAAGGATGTATTTAAATAACGGGGGTAGTGCAGTGTATAACCGTAAATTGCTTAATATAGATCTGGAGATTAAGACAATACTTCTTTAAATTATCAGAATAAAACAACAACAATAGAAACTTTGAATATCCGTTTTTGTTCGAACACATATTTATAAAATAAACAGTTGATGATATTTAACATATTTCGAGATTTACCTTGAGTGTATGTCTGATTTTATTTAGTTTCAACAGTTCGGAAAAAGATAATATTTGAATATTATTTCTAAAATATAGTCGGTTCTAAATTTCACATTTGTAATAAAAACTTTTAATTCGACTTTTGTTAAAAACATTTTATTTTGTAATCCCCCGCTTCTCCTCAAAACGTTTGCTGAAGGTTTTTACTTTTATAATTAAAGTTGTGATTTAAAAAAAAAATGATATTTAAGGAAAAAAATATTTACCTAAGGAAAGTAAGACATGGGCTAATTCTGCAGCAAGCATGGTTCCATTTTCTGCTTTGTCGTAAACTTTTAAACCTTCCATGAAATCTTCCAGGGTACCAACTTCTTTTTCTTTCTTAATTTGACTATAAATTGGTAAGAATTCTTCAAATGTTAATTTCTTTTCTCCTGGAAATATAAATTTCAGAATTCAAAATTTGAGTGTGAACTTTTTTCCTATGAATTTAGAGAAAGCCTTAACCACAAAACTGTAAATTGAAAGAAATTGTTCTATGAAAACAGACGAGTAATTAACAATTACATTCGTATTTATATGCACAAAAAGGCAATGGATATAGAATATGATTAAATGAAGTGAATTTGAAAACTGTCAAACTATAAGTTATTTTTTAACTGCTTATGTGTGAGTGTATTGAAAAAAAATATCGGTTTAAAAAACTTTTGAGGATATACATTTTTGAATAGTAACAAAAACTTTAGAAATTTTTTTAAAAGTATTAAATTAAAATATTTTGCTATCGAATAGTTCTATTCTATGATTAACCCGCCCCAACATGAGGCATACAAGGGAGAAAAATAATTAATAAATAAATAATAAATTGTGAATAAAAATACTTTGTAAACAAACCTTTCTTTTTGGTTCCTCCATTCTTTTCTATGGTTGCAAGAGTTGGTTTGCAGTCCAAAGATCTCAAAAGATCTCCTAACTCTCTTGCATCAATTTTACCCTCTCCTTCGAAATCATAGATTTCGAAGTGTTCTCGGGCCCCTATGAAATGAAAGTAATAATAATGATGATAATAAGTTTCTGGTTATCATTTTCAATTAATGTATAGCGCAATGCTGAAAGTATTTCATTTCATTTTCTAGAAAATTGCCTAACCAGATTAGTTTTTATGTGGTTTTTATTTGAAGGAAACAGTTTCCTTCTGGTTCTTCGATACAATTACTTATTCATTAGTATTTAAAATTAATTAAAAATACCATCATTTTAAAGGAAATAGAAAAGCAAAGAACGAAAGACTCGTGGATCTTTTGGAAAACTAAATTAATTTTCTAGAAAATCATAATTTCTTAACAACTACTTCATAAATTGTTTTCAGAAAATAACCAAATTTATTTATAATTTTTAATTTATTTTTTTTTAATTCTAGAAAAAAAATAGTTATTACAGCTGAAGGGGAAAAGTGTATAATTATAAGTTTTAAACAGATGTATAAATTTCGTTATTATACTACTAATTGTAAAGAATTCGCCTTTTTTTTATAATTTGGTATAAGATGTTGAATGATTATTTTCCTCCTTGGACGGATTGAACACTTCGATTTATCGAAATATTATATGTACAAATTAAATTGCACTTTAATTTGAATAACTACAAAATCTGAAATAAAATTATACATTTACTGTGTTTTTGAGATTTAAACATTTTTTTTCTTTTGTATTATAATGAGATGACCATATTTGTATAAATGCTAATTAAAATTCATTTCTTAATTTTAATTGTTCAATGTCTCAACCTTCAATTAAATCCAGAAAACGGAAACTAATAAGTGCAAAAAAAAATAAAGTTGAAAATTAATCTGTAAAATTTTATGAATGTTGAGCAAAAAAGAGGCAAATTCACACGATGCTCTAAGCTAGTTATTTGTGTGTGTGGAAGTTAACATTCATAACTAGAAATAATTAGCACGTTCCGAGAATTCTACCTCTTTTATAAAGGACCCTTTCATCTTGTTGAAGATCAATTTAAACAAATGAATAAATAGAAAACAACACAGCAAAATTAAAAGAGGAATGCTGCCGTACTTGTGTATGTTAAATATTATTTTAAATCATTCACAATAATGAATGAAATGCATTCATAGTTTTTTTAAAAAAAATTATGAATTAAATTTCGCTATTGTATAGTTGGCTATTTTGTAAGTTTTTCAGTGAAAAAAAAATTACATTTGAAGAGCATGAGTAATGTTTGAAAATAAAAGAAGGCAGGAAATAACTACTATAACAACATGTGTTAACAAATATCTTTAGTATGTAATATAGTTAAACGGCTATATTAACAGACGGTATAATTAGAGTTGATCAAATGAAAGGTTAACCTAACCATTAATCCGGAGCAGTTATTTCCTTAATATTTATAGATGCCTGTGAATACAGATGCCATTTCGCACTGAAGACAACTTTCCGCATAATTGTTATATGCGCCTCTAAACATAATATGAATATATAATTCTAAAAAAACAGGACCACTTTCAAAGCAACATCGGCGTTTAAATGAACAAATATTGAAGTCAATAATGCAGAATGGTAGCTATCCTTATATGCAGGAGGCTGACATTGTGTGAAAAGTTCAAGTGTAACTAGGAGGAGATGGAGTGTTTTGAAATCGAATTGATCGTTGTCGGGGGTGAAGGGTGAGTGGAGGAAAAGCGGATGCCTCTCTGGGATTCATCATAGCCCTAGAGTAAACAGGCACTTCCCGATGTTACTTGGTCCAAGTACAGGCGGCGGGGGTGTTATCAACCACTCGCCTAATAAGGAAGGCACGACAAGATCTGGATGAGGTTCACGAGACTCTAAAAATGGATCGCTGGAATATGAAGGACCCGAGAAAAAATAAATAAATAAGAATTCCCGAAACTTCAACATATTTGCCAAGAATTCGAACAACTTTCTTTCTGAAAGCAAAAGCTCGAAAAAGTTGTTTTTAATTTTGACTGAAAATAAGAATAATAGTGTCAAGGACCCATTACCCGACGCATTTTTGTTATGTTTTCCAAGAAAGTGAGATTTAATACCCGACGTGACATTTTTAACCCTTTTTTACGATTTTTGTTGTCTCTATTCCAATGTTCTCTTTATCTCATAATTGAGTTTGAATCTTATCCAAACTTTTAAAGAGATATGTGACGATATTTCTTTTTTCATATTAATTTCTTTTTTTTAATGATAAAATAAACGAAATGAACACATTCATCAGAAAAATGCGATGCATCTTAAAATTTAAAAAAATTGTCTAATTAAGGTTAAAAACTCATTCACACTGTTAATTAAAATAAAACTTTTATTTCTTTCTCATTGATTAAAATTTCGATATTTTTACATAGCCTAAACAGTATTATTAATACGGCAAACTAGATCTTTTAAACGTAGTTTACTTTGTTTCAACTATTTAAAAAAAAAAAAAAAACTGTAGCCAGAAAAAAGTGTTTTCTCCTCTGATGTAAAAAGTTGAAAAATTATATTTTAAACAAAATTTTGAAACACTCTCTTATAAATTTTACATAAAATTATACAACTTCTACATTATATATTTGCAAACATTTTCATATTCTAGAGCATATTTTTACTATGCAAATTAAGGGGATAAAAAAAAAATCGTAACTTACTGTCGACTTCGGAAGATTTAAGATCGGCCTGAAAAAAATAATTCAAATAATTAAACCATTACAACATTTTAAAAAAATCATCACCTTATATATCAAATTTGATGAATATTTAAATTTTTTAAAAACACATTAATCTAATAAAATTACGTTATTAATCATTTTTTGGACTAAAGGATATTGAAATCACATGAAAAAGATTTTTAAAAGCAAGAAAAACATAATTTGAGAGCAATTTTTAAAGAAGGGGCTCCTAATTAAATTCAGATATAAAAGAAGCAGGGGGAAAAAAAGAGAGATTCATTTAACTAGATGAATAATGATTAGATTTTTCTAACCACCACTTTATATTATATGCTTGAAGCAGATAGAGCATAAATTTTGTAACTGATTAAATGCTATGAAAGGCTGGTGCTAATTAATTTTTATGAGCACCTCATTGTCTTGAATTTGAGAGTTAAAGCCGTGCAATGGATTCTCCTGTTATAGAGTTAGGCTCTATTTACGAAAATATGTAAAGCTTGCATCAAAATCTTCAATTATTAAAGTTCAATGAACAAATATATCACTATTTTCATCATACTAACATTATAAATTAGTATTATCATTAAGCCCCCCCTCTCTCTATTTGTATATCAAAACTCTTCACCATTAATGATACATTATCTCAATTGGAATAAAGTTATTTGTTTAATATGCATGTATGTGTGATACTAGAGATAAATAAAGTAAATACACTCACCAAAAATTCTAACTCGTAGATATTTTCGTTGCACAATGTATTGATTGCAATGCTTTATTCAACGCAAGTGAATAGTTATTATACATACGATTGAAAAATATTTTAAAGATTAACAGAATCATTAATTAATGCATAAAGTGAAAATAATTTTTTTTTTTGGAGAGAGATTCATATTTAATTCATCCAGCCAATATTTTAGTTACTTTCTCATATATTTTATTAATAAAGTAATCTTTCAATCATTATAGTTTCGACCGGAAATTTGTTAATGTTGCTTAGTTACGATTTCATGTCTTATGCGTTGAATTAACACACACACACTGATGCATATTACTTTTTTGTTATTTGTGTTAAATATAATGTAAAAAATGTTTTGGATGATTTTAAATTTCTTCACGATTTACAACTAGAGTTTACTCTTAATTACAATAAGCAATATATTTCTCTATCTAAATATTCGAAACTGTGACGGATGTATGAAATAAAACAATTAATACCAATAAGCAATGCAATCTTTCTAAGAAAAATCTAATCTTTCGAAGTCTTAAAGAGTGTGAGGATACGTTATTTAAAATTTGATGCCAACATTTAAAAATAAGTTTGCAAATAAACGTACTTTTTAACTAAAAGAAACAATTTTGAAACAACTTAAGATTCGTTAGCTATTTATTAATATCTTTTTAAATAAAAATTTCGAATGCTATTTAGTCTGCAATTTCAGAATTTAGACCTTTAAAGTGCTTACTTGGAATCCATTCAATCACAATTCCGCAGCAAAAAGAGATAGTTCGTCTAACAATTTGCATTGGTATTATTTGGATCTTAAAAACATTAAATCGTGAAATACATTAGACGTCTTAAAAAGTGATTGTTATTTTTAATGATTTTATCGATTATTACCAAGAAATTTGTTTTTGAAAGTTTACCTTAAATTATAGCGCTACTTTTTTAATACCGTGAAATATTTATCTAGATAAATATTTTCAGAATTTATAATTTTACTGCTTATTAAACTTTAAATGGATTTAAAAAAAAGAGTATTTCATTTAATTGCAATTTTAAATAAGTTTCAAATAAGTATATATATATATAATTCTTTCACCGCAACTCTTAACAGGTCGAAGCAACATTTCATTTACTTATCAACCTTTTGCTTTATTTTTTAACTATATTGTTGCTTTCAAAATTTTGAAAAAGTTTCTGCTCTAAAGTTAACGACATATTAAGATATTTTCTCTAAGCTTAAACATTAAATAATAATTATTTTTTACCTCAAAAAACACCATTTTGGAAATTATGAAAGTAATCATAATGCATAGTAATAAAATTTCTTTGAATATTTTTAAGTACTTTAAATATGCCCGCATATTTAATATGCGAAAAGACATTTACATGTTTATAGATTTAATATAGTTTTATCCAATTCTTTTTGCAGAATTCCTTTTTCCTTATGAATGATTAAATTATTTGGCAAATGGTCAATAATTGTTCGGGAAATAAATGCAGCACGAATAAAAACGAATTGTATTTAACCGAGTTTACAAAAATATTTAGGTAGTAAAATATTTAATATCGTGTCACTTAAAATTTCAGTTTCAAACTGAAATTAATAGTATTAAGATTGAGAAAGGCAACGCAGGCTGGTAATATAATTAGAAATCCATAATTTTATTTTCATATCGTTAATAAAATTTAATTTTATGATAATTAATAAACAAATTTATTTGACTGATATTTTTTAATCCCTCAATTTATTTTCTTGTCCTTTTTTTGACTGAAATCATGCACACGTTGATGAGCAATTACTTGTTGCAAATAAAATATTTAACCTCCAAGATTGTTATTTGAATTTTTGAAGAGGGGAGAAAGTTTAATTAGTTGAAATTTCCTTCTTTTTAAAAATAATTATTTAAGCTATATTTTAAATTTTACAAAACGATCTCGTTAGTGAAAATTTACTTGAATACTAGTAATTTTGCTTCAAAAAGAGGATTTTTTTCAAAAAAGAAAAAAAAAAAAAAAAAAAAAAAA
>BMAV01014538.1:73993-99469 GCA_019973955.1 Trichonephila inaurata madagascariensis
CAATTGGTTTTTCTTAAGAAACATAGATTCATTTTTAAGAATACAGGGAAAAAACTCTGTATATTCAAACAAATAAATTGAATTAAAATTTGATCAGGAGCGCGTAAAATTCATTTTACAAAATTCGTGATTATTATTTTTTTTTGTCATGCATTTAATGCTTTCAATTCATAATTTGGGTTATCAAATTATTTACTGCGCTGAAACTTATTTGCGCATTTTTATTTTGCGCACCTTTCAAAACTCAAAGAAAATTTCTTGAGCATTTTATATTTAATATATAAATAACTTATGGAATGTATTTTTATGCAATAATTTGAATCACACATCGACCTTTTGTTTAGTTTTTCTAACGTATCCTTAATTTTTGGAAAGTAGAGCTTTCCCAATAAACCTAAAAAAATTATTTCTTAACATTATTTATGAAAATTTCAAAATATCTTTAAGAATCTGAAAATCAGGAATTAAAATAAATTTAAGAATATTTCGGAAACTTCATCGGCTGTGACGCGAAATCGAAACTTTCCATTGCTATCTTAAAATACTTTTCTTTACTCGTAGACAACAAATATGCAGCTTCTTGTAAAAGGTACTAACTACCGTGTGGTATGACAACGTAGGAAAATTTGCTTACCATAACGCTGAGGAATAATCCTTCTTAGTACACGGTGAATAAATATTTTAAAATGACGAGGGAACCGCTAGAAAAATTTCGAATTATATAGTACTTTAGCCGGTATACTACAGAGGGCGCAACAGTTTCCAAAAATAAAAAAAATATGAAGTCTCAACATTTAAATTCGTGTAATTAACTTTTAAGAATAATTTTAAAAAAGAAAAATTTTATTTTTGCTTATATAGCTTTTCATCCTCTTTTTTTTCATTATATTATCTGCGGTATTTCTTATGACGCAAACTACTAGGGTTTCGTTTTTACTACTTAATTGCGACTTTGGCGTTCATGTAAAGCGTATATTTTTTTGGTTATTCGAGTACTATATTCATTATTGATTTGTTTTTGTGAAGATAAATATAAAATATATAAATTGTCTTTGTTTTGAGGTATTAAATTTTTCATTTCTTCAATAAACATTTTTATTCGATATTTTTTAAACTTAATATTGGCGTGTTTTGCTTTTATGGTAACCCAACTCTGGCGAAAATGGAGATCATGTAGTAATGAACACAGTACACCGGATGAATATGCTGTCATCTAGATTAAAAAACATTTATGAATGAGCTTCAAAATTAGTCTCGTTAAAATGACAAAATGTATTTGTTAGTTTAGTAAAATTACTCAATCGTTTTTTTTTATTTTTAAATAGTATTTTGTGAGATGAGTTTTTGTTTTTGGATGGAGAATTGAGATTTTTTCCATGTCTCACTGCAAACTCAAAATGTTTGCAATTTAATAAAATCACGAAACAAACATTTGAATAAAAATTATGGCTGAAGTTACCCATTCAGGTAATATATAATTTTTTTTAAAAAAAATATCTGCATAGAGTTTATTGGTGTTTATCAACACTACATATGTGGTCTCTTATGAATCACAATTTTTCATTTTTCTGCCGTAATTTCCAGAAATCCATTTGAATAAATATTTATGAAATTATTTTATATAGAACCACTTGTTTTTTTGTGTGTTTGAAAACTGAGTGTTCAATTTTTAGTGTCCGTCATGTCAAAAAGCCTAAATATTTAAGAATTATAAAATAGTTAAAGCTTTTATTCTATGATTAATGTCCGCACGTATGTAAGAAATGTATACAAATATGAAATATCTTTAAACAGTATTAGCTTTTTTTAGTTATGGATTAAATCATTTTACTATTTTAATTCTCTGTAAGATTGATGAGTAATGCCGTTTTTATTATTTCTGGGATTGAAGTTACACATTGGCAATAAGTCGGAAATTATAATTGTTTTTTCACTAAAAATCGGTAATACTAGAAGTTTATGAGCCTATATTACACATGATTTATTTATAAAAATGATACACCTAAAGTAGATCGTTAATAAATTATTTCACATAAAGATGTAATATTTCAAAATTAAACAAACTTTCAAATATGTGCTTGCAACATTATTTTATCAAATTAAACGTGGAATTTCTCTCTGTTAGTTTTTAATTTTTCGTTTATTTTATCAGTGTAAGGATTAATAAATATTCTTGTTAAATTGTTTGAGCAAATAATAAAAAGCTGCTCTTTGCATAACATATAATTTAATTATGAAGATTGTTATCAGGAATATATTTTGGATGGGTTGTATTTTAGAATATACTGATATTAATCACTGATTTGATATATTAAATTTACTATTGTAGTTATTGCATTCTAACTTCTAAGATCAATAAACAATCACCATGCTAATTTTTTTTTTTTTTTTGTCTCCAAAGTATGAACTAAACTAGAATTTTACTGTATTCTTCTCCAAAGAAAATTGTACATAAAATGAAATTTATTATGAATAATAATTATAGAAAAGTTATAGTGTTCAATTGCTTTTGTAGTGTATTTCAATTTAATGTTTCAGAAGATTTCATAATTTTCATAAAAAAAAAAAAATTGAAATATTGATCATTGAAAATATAGATCAGTATTAATCCAAGCATCCAACTCAAAATTATCATTTTGCTGAATAGATATGATGGATAACTGTGGGTTCTCCAAATATATATATATATATCAAATTTATATATATATATATATATATATATATATATATATATATATATATATAAAATTCAAAGTACTTTGTAGTTCTCCAATAATAATGTTCTTAACATCTGATAAAATTCAAACATTGAGTATACAAAAATGAAACATTTTTTAAACATACCATTTTATTTTTGAACTTTTTGTGAATTAATATGCTTTATAGAAATTAAAAGGTCTTTTTATTAAACTCAGTAGAATATTAACTTGGAATTGTAATAATGCATATATATATACACACACATCTTTCTGAAAGTTATAATCTTGGTTATAGGATGTAACATCAAAGAGTAATTTTCAAATAATTGTTTCAGACTCAAATTAAATTGTGACATATTGTAATGTTGTAACCACCAGTTATGTTTTTTATTTCTTTTTAGAAGTTTGAATTTTATAAAACCCTTAGAACAAATTTAGTTTGTAAACTTTTATTTTTCCTAAATTTATACAGTACCAACTCTTGTCTAGCAAAATGGGCTATATATTTTCCATTTCTTGTAAAATGTGAACAGAAAATGTAATTATACTAAAACATATAAGGTTATGTGTAGTAAGATTTCATTTGATTCTTGCTAGACACATAAAGAGAAGAATTCATTTGAATAGATCATAAACTTTTTTGTACTGGTAAAGAAGTCTAAGGAACAAATGTAAAGAAGCCTGATGGAGATAGTTATCAATTAAACTGATGCACTTATCTGTATACTGTATTAGAAATATCATAAATCTGTATTGTAGATTAAATCTATAAAAATTAGACTTACCATGGATCAGGTAAAAGTAGAAAATTTTTATATATAAAATCTAGTTTAGTAGTTATGATATAATTTGTTGATAAAAGTATGCTTTATTTTCATAGTTTCTTAAAACTTTAAATATTTTAGAGACTTCATGAATTAGAAATTATTTCAAATAAAAAGAAAAATTAAAATGGAGGTATTGTGTGATGTTAAAAAGATAGAATAAGTTCTCTAGGATAGTGATCCGCAACCCGCGGTCCACGGACCGGTACCAGGCAGTGGATCAAATGGTGCTGGGCCGCCTAAAGAACATTAAACTATTTCCATTGTATTTAAAGTGGTTCATTTCTCTCAGATTTGCGCAACTTTCCACGGAAATCAATTTATATTCCACATTAAATCACTTTTATTCATTTTTGGTGCAACTATATTTTGTTCTGAAGGCATATTTAAATGTAACTAAATTAAAATTGTTTATCTAAAATATAAACAATCAACTTGCCCCCACCCTCAGCAGGCCACGGTAAAATTATCAAATGTTGACCGGTTCGCAGTGATAAAAAGGTTGCAGAGCAATGCTATAGGATGTACTCATACAATTACTGCTTTTTATAGTAAATATAATTTTTCCATATTTATCACAATAAAATTTGAGTTTGAATAAAGTTATTCAACACTTTTCCATTTTAGTTTAGAATGTTGCACAAGATAGACTTTTGGTAAAATTTCTTAAAAATCTGAGTCAGAAGTATAAAATTTTAATTTTAGTTTCATAGGAAAAAAAGCTCTTTCTCAAAAATTTTCTAATGTCTTTGAAACTAATATTAGGAAAGTGATTTTTTTAAAAAAAAAATAACACTGATTTTGAGTACCTAATCAAAATTTAAGTATCATTTATATGTCATTGACAATTTTTCTTTCTAAAAAAAAAACTCCAGTTATTCTGGGAATTTTAAAAAAAAAACTCGCAGATTTAATATTATCTTGTTATCTTATGTTTATTCTTTCAATGTTTTGATGAAAAGAATGCTTCATTGCATCATTCAGTCAATGGAATTTAATTGAACGTGTTATGCACTTTGTAATTTTTTCTTAAATGCAATGATTTCAAATTTCACAGTTAAAAAAAAAGTATGAATGTATTTAAATTAAATTAATTTTAAGTATTAATATTTTCAGAACTTTTAATCTTTTTAAAGTGTTTTAGATTTTATTTTTTTAATTGTTATTAAAAAAACAGGACAAAAGCATAAAATATGAATAAATTTTTTTTTATATAAAATGGGTAAAAAGTTCAAACAAACTACTTTTTTATCTTTGTTGTGAAAATTGCATTCAGAGTATTTGAAGTAGCAAACAGCTAGCCAAAGACAATTTAATTGATAATTTAATCATAATAACAATGGTAGAATTCAGCCTGATTGGATTGGCTGTGTAGAATGTTAAAATTTTGAATCTGGTAAATCAGTTAAAATCATATTAGATTTTTTACTTTTTCTTGAAATCCATGGTTAAGACTGTCTTTGCAAAAGTATGAGAGCCTGAACTAAATGTGAAGCACATTTTGAGACAGAAAAATGTCCCTATTTTTGTGAGAATTTGCATCATTTTAATTCATACATCTGTTTATAATATAACATTTTTAAGTTTTCAATATATTCCTTTTATGATTAATTTTTCCATTTAACATGTAAAGGGATAGCTCAGCATTATGGTAGAGAAAAAATACACAAAACATATTTTATGCCAGAAAAAATGTATCAACCTAGATAAAAATGGGATTGTATGATAAAATGTGTTGATCTCTATAGGATAGTGAACCCAGAATATAGTATTAATGTTGGAGTACTTTTATACCTGAAAAAATATTCTTTTTTGTGTAATTATCCTTATACCTCTTTTATAGTTGTTATATTAGTATTAATGTATGAAATTTTTTAAAGTTTCTGGCTTACCATTTTTTAATGCTTAAAATATTTGTAACACATTGAATCAGTTAAATTATTTGATTTGTTTGATTGTTGTTGAAGTTGTACAATAATTTGAGCTTGAAATTTAATGTCTAATTTAGTAGTAATTTTTTAAATCTTTTTACATATTTTTTCCTGTTTGTATTGTTGCTTTGATTTTTATCTTTGATTATATATATTATTCATTAACATTATTAATTCATATACATATATTTTCATTTCTGTTTGGATTTTGCAATCTTGGCAGTGGCTTTGTAAAAGAATTCAAATTATTCTTCTTGGCTTGCTAAGTTTTTTTCATGCTATTAGATGTATGCTATTATCAACTTAATTTTTTGATTTCCTGGATTTTTTAAAAATATTTTATTATTGTGGTTTTGATTATCACAAATTATTTTACTAGCTAATTGAATTTATTTTCTTTTTCTAATTCAGTTCCCTTATTTAGTTTTAATGTTTTTTCAGAAAATGATTTTTCAAATATAAAAAATTATTGAATAATGCATCAGTTTCTTAGCTGAGGAAATTATTTTTAGTATATAATTATGAAAAATTACTTTGATGATTTTATATTCCATTTAATTTAAATGTATATTATGGTCTTGAGGCTTTAAATGTAAAAGTTTTTTTTTTTATTTCTAAATTTTATTTCTTAAGTAATAAAACTAAATAAAACAATTATGATGCACTCTGGAGTATGTGATGCTAGATGTTAAACAGTATATTTTAAAGCCTGCTTGCAATTGTAACTTTTTCTTAAGGTTACTTTAACACATTGCACTCTGTGTCTATGTTAGGGTTTTGTAATCTGTAACCATTCTTAAAGCAAAAGTTTGAGAATAATTAATTCAAAAAGGATATTTATTTCAAGATTTTTCAGTCAATACTAAGTTGTGTTTTAGTAGCACAAAAAAGAATATTTCTATACTATGAATTCCACAACATAATTTGGAAAATAGCTGACTGAACATACACTTCAATTATATTGATAAACTTGTATTGAATCCATAATTGCATTTTCTGTTTTATTTAAGAAGAATGTATATTTCGGTTTTTATGATTCTGTTATAGTTAATTGTTTAGTTGGAAAAAACAAAAATGAATAATCTTGATGTATAAATCTGTTTATACAATCTTCGGAAAATCATCAATTATTTTTGTTCATTTTAAATTAAGTATCCTGTGAATAATTTGTCATTATTTTTAAGTTCATGTAGTTTTTTCAGTTTGAAGTATATAAAATTATTTTGCTATTGAAATAATTGAATTCCACCTTTATCCATCATCCTATTTTGTTGAGTCTCTTTTTAAACAATTTTAGGGCCATAAAATTATTTAGCTACTTCTATCAATTCCAGCTTAATCTTCAAGCTGTTAAAATTTTGTACCCAAGATATTTATAAGAATAATTTGAAATCATAAACTTTTTGAAATTATAAATACTTAAACTTTGAATTGTAGAAGTTTCCAAGATATCTTACTTGATTGAAAATATTGTATTAGGTTATTTTTTATATTGAAGGTTAGGTGAACTTATTGCTGACTTTTCAGCTATTCAGTTTAATTATTTAAAATGTTTTAGACCTACCTAAAATATCTAATGACCTAGGGGTCTGCATCATCTTTAAATGAGTTGCAGTTTACCTTAGAATGATCTTTTGAACCATAAAATTGATAAAGGATTTTCCAGTACAGTAAAATCGCATAAATTTTGCAATTCCATTATTTTTACGTTGTGACCATTTTGATAAAATTAAGTAGACAGTTATCATTAAGCTGATTTATTCTAAAATTTTGTTTCAGTTAAATGAAACTGATTTGAATTTCATTGATTACAATTTTTTTGTGCATGAAGGTAGTTTCAGTTGTTAACATATCTTTATTTTTTATAATTTAAACTGCAAATACTCCTTCAGCTAGCTCTAGAATTATTTATATAATTGAACTGTTCAAAATATTAGCTTGTATTATGTTCTAGTTTATAAGATCTTTAGCTACACATACTATGAGGTTAATTGAAATTAGTACATATATTCATATATTACAAAAATTATAATTCTTATGATGTGTAATGAACTTTTTCTGTAAAATTCCCTTTTGTCCCTATTACTCATGTGTCCTGTATAAATATAGTAAAAAAAATGTAAGTAAAGTTGAATCATATTTTTCTATTTTTAGTGGTTTTTTCATCTGATGGACAGTGGAGAAATCGACCACCAAGCAGAATACCTTCCTTATGGAAGTCATATTGTAAGAAATTTTTTTCTCTTTTTTTTTTGAAAAATTCATTGCATTTATAGATCATTGAATTATTTTAATTATTTTGTGTTAAGAAATAAGAAACATAATGTATGGAGTCTTGTTAATTTTCACCTTTTAGGCTTCATAGTTTTGTGTATATATTGTTTTAATTTGTGAATACTGTACTATATTTTTTTTATATAGTGTATCAGTTGCAACAAGAAGCTCCTATACCCAAGAGGATTCTTTGTAATAGAGAGGTATATTTGATTTTATTGTTTCAGTGTACAAGATATTTTGCCTTCTATTTATTATGAATCAAAATTTAATTTTTCTTTTAAAGGTACAGGGAAAACCAGCTCATTATGGAAGAGAGTAAGTAGGATTTTATACTATTTTTTTTATTGAAATGATTTGAAAGTATGATCTTTTGTTGAATTTAAAAATGTATTAGAATATTATAAAGTGTATGTTGACATATTTTTGTGTTAGTTGTATAGTTAGTGTAAAAATTCCAGTTTACGAAATGCATTTTGAATGTCTTTAGTACTATTAATTTGTGTATATTTGCAAAAAATAGTCATGGGTTATCAATTTTTTCTTATATTGGCTTTCTCCACTGAAAACATTCCAACACTAATTGCTTTTAATTATATACAGAGTTTACCGTAACTTGTTAATCATTAGTTTCTTAGCCAGATTACAGTTTTGAGACTATATTTCACTGATAGAAATATATTTCATATTTAAAATTGTGGAGACAATATATTAAACCCATCCAAGTTTGAACAAAATTTAATTTTAAGTAGCATCATTTTCTGTAGAAGTCAGACCAGTGAGGTACCAGTTTATAATTGTTGTTTACTGTTTGTATTTCAAAATTATTTTTAATTGCCTTTTGAGATTTGTAGTGGGATGTTAATTGACTGAGATTTATTCTTGATGTTTTCAACTTCTAATTTGCTTTGTGGGCTGAGCACCTATATTGTGAAGAAGTCATTATGATACTTTATCTAAATTAAAATTTTTTGACATTTTTAGGATAATAAACTGGTAAATATTTAGAAGTTTTCATTTTTTAATTTGTTTTTCTGATGTACTAGTGATTCAAAAATTTGAATTCCTTTGCATCAGGATAGCAATCTTATGATTTGAACAAAATCTCTGATTATTCATTTATCATACTTAGAAAAGCATTATCATGTTTTTGAGATTTGCTTTAAATCATCAGTTATAAGCCTATTTTTTTGATATCACAGTATTGATCAGATGAAGTGTATATCATATAAACATGACTTCTCAAATAGAATAATAATGATACATCCGAAGAAAGGAATTTGTAAGCATTTTCTTTGTTCTTGATTCTTATTATGAATTCAAGACTTATCAGGTCAGTCTATAAGTTCGTGCGCATTAACTATGCACTATGACACATTTACTAAAACAATGAAATTTTGAACCTGTTGAAACTTGTCATCATTTGACTAACATATTATTCAGTGCATCAACTTTCGAAAATATCGAGAGCATTTTAGTGCTGATAGAAGATGAATATCGATAATCAGTACAAACGTGCTGTGCTACATTTTTTATATTTGTGTGGTGAATTTGCCAGGTTTGCAGCGATAAAAAAAGTTCATGGTGTTCATGGTAAACACACTATTAGTGTAAAGACTGCTCAGAAATGGTTTAAAAAATTTAAAGTTGGAAAAAGCAGCATTGATGATGAACTCTGTTCAGGACGTCCTGTCAATTTTGATGATGACATTCTTCAAAATTTTGGGTAGTCAGAGCCACAATTAACAATGGATCAGATCGCAGAAAGGATGAATTCATCTCATGGAACAGTCTTTCGTCATTTAAAGAAGATTGGGAAAGTATCCAAGCTTGGAAAGTGGGTACCGCATGAGCTATCTGAAGCCAATTGTCAATAGCGAATAAACACTTGCACTTCCCTTTTATCGCGCTTCGAAAGAGAGCCATTTTTAGATCATTTGGTAACAGGTGACGAAAAATGGATTATTTATCATAACGTCACAAGAAAAAGAACGTGGACAGATAAGAGATAAGCAGCCTATTCCAACAGCAAAGGTGTCTTTACATCCCAAAAAGATTCTTTTGAGTGTTTGGTGGGATATGTATGGTGGAATTTATTTTGAACTGTTGGAACTAAATCAAACGATTAATTCAGAAGTTTATAGTGAACAACTTTGAAGTCTAAACTCAGAATATTGATCAAAAAATGCCCATGACTGGTGAATATCAAGAAAGTGTTGTTTCATCATGATAACGCTAGATCGCATGTGGCTCGAGCAATACTGCAAAAAATTAGTGAATTTAATTGGGAGCTTTTGCCACATCCTGCTTACTCCCCAGATATTGCTTAAAGTGATTTTCACTTATTTCGTGCCTTACAAAATTTTTTACTGGGAAAAAAATTAAATTCTAAACAGGATGTACACAGTAAACTTTCAAGTTTTTTTGCATCAAAACAGGAGTCTTTCTACAGCACTGGCATAAAAAAGCTGCCTGTAAGATGATGAGACATTGTTGATAATGGAGTAAAATATATAATTAATGAAAATGTTAAATTGTGTTTTTTTATATTTAAAAATTTACCAAAAAGTGTGCACGAATTTATGGACTAATTCAATAATAAAACCCTCATGTATTGTATTACTGTGATATTGCTAAATAGCAGAGCTGTTGAAGTCGATTTTTTCAAAATAATTTTTATTAGTTATTACACAATATTTAATGCTAAATTAATAATTGCGAATATTCTCAAATATGTAATCGGAATATGAAGGGGGGATAGGTTTCTAGGCCCATTTTACCTAGAAAATTAAATATTGTGTTTGAGATCTATTAACTGAATATTTACCAATTCTTAATAAAGACACACTGTATTTTCAATTTTATACCAGCATCCAATGCTAATTAGTTTTAACTACCATTTGATATTTTTAAATAAAAGAAAATAATTAAATGTTCAAGTAAATGTAGCTTTGTTATGGAAAGAGGTTTAATAGTTTTGATTGTTTATATAAAATTGAGATTTTTATCAGAAAATAAACTGTTTACATTAAAAAATGTGTTTAAAAAAAGCATAATATTTAATCTGTTGAATATTTAAGTTTTAACTTTTATTAAAAGGTACAGAAATCTTTTAAAGAAGACCATTTCCATTGATTTTTAATTTTCTCTCAAGCTATCATAAATAAAAAATTTTTTTGATATTATTCAGATTTTGTGTGAAAGCTTAACTTGTAACAAAATTGAAGTAAAAGTATTTTATATAAAAGTAATATAAAAGTTTTATTTAAAAAATCAGTGCAAAGAGATTGATTTTTAAAAATTAGAATAATATATCAGTATGTATACACTTTCAGATTTCATGGTAAAATATCCCGAGAAGAAGCAGAACGACTGTTAGTGGAAGATGGGTGCTATTTAGTTCGAGAAAGTCAGCGAGCTGTTGGTCAATATACATTGAGCATGAAGTATTGTTACTTTTAAACTTCTTCTATATTTAATTCTTTACAATGCATATACTGAAAACATTTAAAAAAATTTTTAAAAATAAATTGTGTATCCTTAATACACGTAAAAGTCAAGAGTTTGATTTGAGAAACTTTTGTTGTATAGTTTGATTAGTTTTTCTTTTTCAGGTTACAGGAAATATACTTTCGTTTTCATCTTTGTAATTTTATGTAATGTTTAATTTACATGATTTTTTTTTTATATTCTGAGAACCCTTTGGGCATTCTAAGCTAACAAGTAATAATATTCATGTACAAAAGATATTAAAAATCAGTTTTTCTTTAGGGTACAGAATGTGGTCAAAACAATAAAGTATCTTAAAAAAAAAATCAATGCTAGCATTTGAAATATTTTTTTTATAAGAGGAGAATTAAATGTTTTAATTATATTGGTATGTAATCAAGTTAGATTACAATTTTAAATCTAAGCAAAATTTTTATTTCGGGCATGAGTAGCTTTTTAAATATAACTACATGATATAAATTTGAAGTTTACAGATTTTTGTAATATTTTTTTTAAAAGAAGATGAGCTTTCTATTGTAAAAATGTAATTTTGTCTGCAACAAATTTTTCTTATAAATGGTCATTGTTTTATTTAATTCAATAATTTTTAACTCTGATAGCATAATAACTATAAGATTTTAATATAGTTTAAAAGTAAATGGAGGTTTCTTTCTATGAAGAGAAAGTTGTTTTTGTGGAACATACATTAGCATGTGGACTGACTACTATTTTGTTAAATGTACAACAGTTTTGAACTTGGGTGGAGGACCACCCTTCTTAACAGTAAAATTGGAACTAATTTTGTTTAGCTTTTAATCATTTAAAAATCAATATATTATATGATATCAAAAATATACTTTGAGAGTTCAGATTTATACTGTCATATTTATGGAAATATGCTGTAGTGAAAAAGATGTAATTGAAATATAACATTTTATTTGAAAATTTTTCTTAAATCCAGCATATATTATCATAAAATACGAAGACAACAAGTTTGTATCAAGAGAAATAGACTGAAGTTAACATGTGAACTTCTTTGTATTCCAATTACAATAAAAGGATTCAATAAAAAAAAGAAGGAAGAAAATCATGTATTCAATGTTTTGAGAGGCCTAGGTGTTATCCATCTACAACATCTTGCATGTTCCTGCTTACATATAAAATCATGCTCTAGGTTATATTTATCTACAAATGCTGATACTGAGTAAAGCTGTTGCATAATTCGAATTGAAATAGTTCTGAATAAAAAAGTATGTGAAAGTAGATGAGTATTTGGTCCCAAATCCTTTTAAATCTGCAAAAAGAACTGCCTAGCTTTTGGATTATTCAAAAACTAATGTGTGCTTTCTCTTGTGTACATGAAAATTTGTTCCAAGTAGAGAAAATACCTTTATTCCTTGAGAACAATCTTTTTATATGTTTTTCACTTATATATAAACAGTAGAAGATATCTTCTACTGTTTGATTTATCATATATTATTTATTTTATCAAGATAAGTTTTAAAACAGAATATTTCGTAATATTTTTTTTGCATTAATATGTGTTCATTTAAAAGAAAATAGTATCAAAATTTCTCATTTTTAAAATCTTGTGATAATGAAATTTTTTTTTTTCATTTATGGTAGAAAATGTTTTGCCAAGCACAATTTTATGTTGTATTTCCTTAGATTTTAACACTTTAAATGAAAGAATAATATGTCTGAAAAATTTTGCATTAAAAATGTTTTAGATCCTAAATATTATGGTTCTTCTTTCATCTCATTATTTACTTTTTTGTTGTGCTATTTTAAACTTATGTTAAGAAAATTTATTGTATGCATTAAAAATTACAGTAAAGTAAAAGCTTCACATAAGTTACCTAGTCGACTAAAGGATAATTTCATGTAGTTATAAAATTTGTTCAGATATAGGCATCAGAATGAAATATTTGAAATCTCGAAAAATATTGTATTTATGGTAGCCAAAATTTTTAAGTATTGTTACCAAAATAAACTTAAGTTTTTTTGAAGTGATAACTTCTTTAGGCGCGTTTTGCTGGAGTGTGAACTTGAATGATGCGTCACGCTCGGCTTTGTAACGCTCATTCGGCATTTTTCGTCTTTAGTTATAAATCGTGCTCAAGGTCGTCCGCGGCATACACACCCGTAAAAAGACGTGACCGAATTAAGGACGTTCCCTTCCTGCCACTCCGAAACGACATGAAACGTGGTAGTTTCTTCCCCTCCCCCCATCAATACACCATAAAAGTATAAAGTTCCTATAATCTTATATCTTATCTATAGCTTCGATCTAAGTGGAGCTTCCCCTCTGCCACCTCTTTCTACGAAAATGAATGGCGGGATTTTTTCTAATCCTAGTAGAAGCATGAAAATGAAAAATGTAATATTTTTGAAAAATAGGCTTAGAGAGATAGAGAAATCCTACACTAAAATTAAACTTATAAAATGTAGAGAAAGGACAATTTTTATAGAACTAAGTAAATAGTATGATTATCATTACCATGTAGTGAATTTAAGAATAAAAATCTATTTTTGTAAGCGAATTAGAATAGCAATGAGCAAATAGTTCTATTAATCACATAATTACTTAAATATACATTAAGTCTAAAAAGAAAATTAAAACAATTAAAAATTTAAAATAACAAAATTAAGTATAAAGGTATTAAGAAAAAGTTACATTAAATAATTTAAATACAAGAAAAAATATAATTAAAACTTACTATGCATCACACCAGATATACTTGTACAAAACTGCCATACAATGACAAAAGAGCTAGTATAAGCTAGAGATTATGTGATATAAATCTTCTGATTAAATCCCTTTTTAAAGGTTTTGACCTAGGTTCCTCAATTCCCAATCAACTACCTGTCTTACTATCTCTGCTTAAATTAATTCAAGGATAGAACTGAATATTGTAAAATTACAACAAAAATTCACAAAGCCGGATTAGCTCTTCTGAATAAATTACCTATGATTTTAAGAGGGGGATTTTAATGTAGATTTTTCAAAAGACAAATCAAAAATTTTAGTTTATTTTTAAAAATCAAAATTCAATTTAATTATGTCAAATGCTCCAAATGAAAGCACAACAAAGTACGGAACAATGCTTTTGATGGAGTTATTTTTAGACATTTAAATTACTTTGAATTTAATGTATTTATATCCAATTTCAGCTTCTATAAACCTATTGTTTCCTTCTTAGAATACAATTAATTCACAAATATGATTGTATATTTCACAAAAAATATTACTTTATGAGTACAGACATATGAATAAATAATTTTAAATAACAATACTATTATCCCTTGTTTTTTATTCACCGAACTAATACTTGAAATAACATTACAAAATTTGAAGTTATCACTTCTATCATGTGATCATAAGCACACACACTTTTTTAAAAAAGAAAATGGCTAGTATATTTTTCGCTTAAATTATCTGAATAGTAACATGAAAGTTTTTATGTACTCAAATATGTAATAAAGACTTGAATGCTTGTGTTTTTTTATTATAAAAAAGTGATTAATGCTTCACATATCTTTTTAAGCTTTGTTGTGAAAAAGCTTGCCAAATGGTAAGATTACAAGCAGAATTAAATGAATGAACTTATTTTTTTTGTGATCGTAATTAAGAGAAAATATGCTTTCCATTTTAGATTTGGTGGAGTAACTAAAAACTTCAAATTATATTACGATAAAAAGCATTATGTTGGAGAGAAACGATTTGATACTATTCAAGATCTTGTGGCAGATGGCCTCATTTCAATGTATCTTGAGGTGCATGCAGGAGACTATATTGATACAATGTGTATGGAATCTAAATATGAAGATAGTCCTTACATGACACTTAATTCTTACAAAAGGAAGATAACTCGCAACCGCTCTCGAAGTAGTGTAAAGCATGCTAAAGATGAAGTTGCTTTGAAAAAGGAAGTATCTAAATGTGAAACATTCCATGAGTATGATAGACCACCTGTTGAAGTAAGTTAAATTTTATTATCAATTAAAAAAAAACAACTTAAATTTGATTGTTTTTACTAAAGGCTTTACTTTCTTTTTAGCCTTCAACAAATGATGTATTTCTTCATGAGGATGGTGAAGATATTAATGTTCTACAATTTGAAAAGCCTCATGTATTTAAGGTGACAAAATTTTGGTCTTACATGTAACTTGTTTTTGATGTTGTAATTTGAGATCATAAATTTTGCATTCAGCTTTCCGTTTAACAGCAACTTAATTATAAATAAAATAACATCAGAAAATTCATTGCATGTCTTTTATGCATTTGTTTCAATTTTGATTTTGTAACCCTTTGCTCACTTCTCTAAATATAAGTCCAGTGTGCATTAACATATAATTTTTTATCCAGATTTGACGTATCTGTATAAAAAGATTTTATCAATTTTCATATTGTACCCATAGACAATATTTTCATCTCGGTGAAAGCATTCTCTGTAAATTAATTACAGCTATCCCTTTGATTAATGTCAATATCTGTTTTTTTATGAAGCCAATGCTAATTAAAACATAGCAGTTCCAAGTTTTGCATGTCTGGCTAAAATGGTAGCACATCTTTGCATTCATGAAATTTATATTGTTTTATATTTGCGTTCTTCAATTCAAAAAAGAACTTTGTCACTTTAGCTTTTGTCTTTTACTTATGAAAGATACATTTTTCTGTTGCTTTTGTTGTTTTAATATATATGTATTAAATGGTTTTTTCTTAATATATGGATTAAATGCTGTCTTAGTAAACATTTTCTTATGTGTACCTTGTATGTTATGTATTTGCAGACAAATAACTTTATTGGGTTACCATGGTGTGATTTCTGTGGAAATTTCATGTGGGGGTTAATTGCTCAAGGTGTCAAATGTGAAGGTTTGTATTCTTCATTGTGTGCTTTGTATTATTAGAGCTTAATTCTATGAAATATTTTGTTTTTTGGAATATTAATCGATTCTTGAATATTTTAGATTGCGGATTTAATGCTCATAAGAAATGTTCTGAAAAGGTTCCAAACGATTGTATGCCTGATTTAAAATATGTAAAAAGGGTCTTTGGTGTAGATCTTATTACTCTTGTCAAAGCTCACAATACATTAAGACCATTCGTTGTAGATCTGTGTATTAAAGAAACTGAGAAAAGAGGTGAGTTAAAGTTATATCAAAACTTTTGAATCAGAATTTTGCATATCTAGACTTCTGTATTCAATTTTCTACTTTTGTATCTGTGTGCATATATAAAAAAAATTTAGTGTGTATTCAAACAAATTTTTCACCACTATTCAAGACTTACTTTTAGATAAAAATTAGCATCAAATTGGTATAAAATATTGTTTGATGTATTCATCCTATTTATATCAAGAAATAACTTTACTTTTCAGTAATTTTTTTAAAATCTTGTTAATAAAAAATGTCTTTGGGGGAATTTTTAACTTGGAAAGTTTATATATAGAGGTTTCAGAAATTGAGCTGTTTTTGCATACAGTTATAAATTTGAAATCATATGTAACTTTTAATGAAATAGATATAATTTTTTAAATAAATTAAATTTTTCATGACAAGCTCTATATAGTTTTAATTATATTCATTCATTCATTGAAGTATATATTGATTCTCAGTGTGTATATATACTGAGTGTTACATGTAACATTCTTTTTGAAAAAAATAGATTTTTATTCATTAGTGAAAAAGAGCAAAATATATTGAGTACAAGTTTTAATGCATGAATACTGATGAAAATCGAAGATTCTTAAAATATGAACAAGATATGTTCTAAATTAATAAATTTTTTCAATATATATGCTACTTTTTTATTAGGTCTTGATGTTGAAGGTTTATACAGAGTTTCTGGTTTTAGTGATGAAATAGAAATGTGCAGAATGGTCTTTGAAAGGGGTATGCTTTTTTTAAATGAAATTATTACTATTGTCTATGCACTTTCATTCATCAGGATTTTACAGAGTGTTTCACTTTATAAATAAGAAGTACGTCTATATTAAAATACTGCCTTTCAGTAATATTAACTTAATTTTCTTATTTTTAAATTAGTAATTTTAGTTATGTTTCATATCACATATTAATTAAATAATTTATATTTTGTTGACAATTTTTACCTTGTTTTTACGCTAGGGAAAAAAAATTTTCAGTAGAATTCCATACTTAACAAGGAAAATTGAGAGACAAAGCATTCCTTAATATTTTCGTTTTTAAAAATAATTCTCTTACTTCAACTATATTATGTGATGTTGTTTATTATTTTTTAAAAAAATCATTGTATATAGTGTTACTGTATATGAAATCTTATGTTCCATTCTTTTTTATTGCATTTTTGTATAATTTCATTAAGTATTGCCTACTGAAAGGATTTACTATGAAGCATTTTATTTACAAAGTAAATTGCTTTTTCCTCTTATTACAGAATTATGTAGACTCTCTTAATCTATTCAATGTGTTGTGTTTCATGTATTTTTGTAGAATTTAGTTTGCATGCGTCCTATGTAATGAAGATTTTATCATTATGACTCAAAAGAATAAGGTATAAAGGAGAGTATAAAAAGAAAGTGAGATGACATTTTTTAATATTATACAAACTATGCTATTTACATATAACTTGTTTGTTATATAAACTGTGGAATGATCAGAATAAATTGTTAAAAAAATATGGGATTTATTAAGTTTATATAGGGAACTGTGTGTGTTGGAGTTATATCAGCGTGAATGAGATATAATCAAATTCTTATTTATAAATATTCCATTGTTTAATGCATTCTTTGATAAAAACAAGCTTTTTTTTCTGAACTAAACACAGTAATTCCAATTCTTTCTATTTAAATTACCTGGCTTTCAGCATCTTTTTGTATTAAAGAACAGTAAATCCTCATTAATCCAAACCCTGTAAACTTGATGGTGCCTGATCTGGACAATCATTAAAGAAAATTTAATAATTAATATATATAATGTTGAATTAGGAGAACGAAATTGTAGGGCACACCAGGTATGAAACCATATCTAGATGATATGAACATTTGAGCCATCTGCTTTATTTAATTCAAGAAATTAACTTGAAAGGAAGACAACTTAAGATCAGTTATTTCTTTAAATGAGAGAGCATGTCAAACCTAGCCAGTGAAGAGAACTTGGTCTGTAATATTTTAAGTATTTTTTTTTTTCAATCTTATATTTTTGAGGAAAGTAATTCATTGATTTGAATTATCTCATGTGCAATTTTCATCATTTAGATTTGTCTTATTTCAAAGTTCTTTTTCTACGTAATGTTTAGCTATGTATCTTGGCTCATTCTTTTTGTATAGATTAATAGGTTATTTTTTTTATCCAAACACTTTAGATACCCAATCAGAGTCTAGAGTAATAAGGTTCACTGTATTTCTAAAATTTAAAAACTGTATAATATTATTCTCATTAAATAAATACAAATCTTGAGACTATTTAATATCGACAATGGTATAAAGATGTTTTTAGATTTTAATTTTTTTCTGCAGATATTTCATGAATTCCTAAGGGGCATTCATTTAGAAATTAAAATCAAAATAGTATTTTAATGTCGAAGAATTTGATTGACTTTTAATTTTTTTTAAATCACTGAAATTGGCTATTACTACCTTAAGTAGTTTTTCCCCAAGTAGATAGTTGATAAAATTGTGCAATTTAGTATGAGATATTCATTTTTTAAAAAAAATATTGCTACTATATTATAGATAATTGTTATGAAAGCATTTGCTTACAGGCATGTACATTTTACTCGAAATATTAAAGAGGGAGTAAATTGCTTGTTAAATTAAAATGTGACTGTTTTTTAACTATTAGAGTTTTAAATTGTTTTTATTTAAAGAAATGCTTTTGTAATTTTAAACTTATTTAAATATTTTTTAATTTGGTTTTCTTTTTAAATCTAGATTGTGAATGTGCAGATATCAGTAGAAATGCCTTTGAAGATATAAATGTTATAACTGGTGTTTTGAAATTGTTTTTCCGCCTTCTTCCTATACCTCTTATAACTTTTGAAGCATATAGTTCCTTTATTGCTGCTGCAAGTAATACTGACTTTCTTTTTTAATATATTATCAACATTCTAACATTACTTGATAATAAAATTTATTTTGTCAAATTCAATCATAAATATTTTAACAATACATTTAACAAATAATGTAATGAATAATCAATCTATAAGTGAAAGAGAATGTCTTAACATCTAATGTTGATCCTCTCTTTACCTAATACCTAATTTTGGTGATTAATTATAGCTTTGTATATAAAATGAAATGTTTTCTTTATCATCAGAGATTGAAAGTAATACTACTTGTATCCACTCATTTAAAAGAGTGTAAAAAATATGTTCATGATTTTTGTTTACTCTTAAATATATTGAACATTTCTTAAATCTCGTTTTTTGTATTTCCTATATTTTAAATCCATTGAAAAGTATAATGTATATTAATGTATAAATGTAGAAAAATAGCTTTTCTACCCAGTTTTAAATATTTGATTAAAACTACGAAAATATACACAAATTAGGTTTTGGGTTGGATCCTATTTCAGCCCTTTGATTTGGTAATCAAACAGACTTTATTTACAGGTTTTCGGACAATGATTTGTTTATTCCCAATTTTCAATGCATAAGATTGGTTTTTCTTCAATTTTTGAGAGAGAAAATGGCTGAAAGTGAATTTCAATTTTGATTTTTTTTTAACTTTTGAAAGAAAGAGGTGATTGATTGGTGTGTATTGATGAAAGATTTGTAGGATACGAGAATAAATTTTAATCTTGAGAAATATAGTATTGTGTTTAAACTTGAGAAAGAGAATGCCTGTTGATTATAAATGGCATTGTCATAGCCAGAAGAAAATCCCCACAAAGTATGCAGAAGTGTAAGGCAGGGCATATAGTTTACTTTTAGACGTTTTAGCATATACAGCCGCACATCTGTTTAATGCTAAATTCCAAAAAAAAGTTCGTTATGTGGAAAATTTATTAGAGATTCATCTTTTAATATACTTTAGAGACCACATAAAACAAATTTTAAATTCGTAAGCAGAGAGTATATATTAAAAAAAGTGTTCACACTCTTTTTTAAAATTAATATCTATTCATTTTATATATTTTACAGATCAAAAAGAAATCTGCAAGGAGAACAAGGGGGGAAAAACATTATCTAGGAAATACACTGTATTTTCAACTTTAAAAAATAATTTTATATTAAAATTAAAGCATTTTTTAACAACATTTTCTAATTTTATGTATACACTACTGCCACATGCGTCCTTAAATTTAATTACTCTTAAAATATGTTAATTTTACTTTTGTTTGAAAAATTCAGCATTTTCATTGGTGTAGGTGAGTTAGGCACCTGGTACAACCAGTTCAAAAGTAAACCAGTAAAGGCCATAGATCACCATAAAATGTGTTAAAAGAGAATATAATGTATAAAATATCTTGAAAAATTTTTAAAATAGGGAGAAAAAAATTTGAATCGCAAGAGAAATTTTGTTCAATTGTGAAAGTGCACTACGCTATTTCACGAAGAAAATAGTAAAATGTTCTTGGTTCCAGGAAAAAGTTTGCAATATAGATGTTCGTTATATGGAGGTTTGACTGTATAGTATTTTGCTTTTGACAAGATATAGGTTTGGTAGCTTGATGTTTGAATTTGATTTGAAAATTAACAAAAACACTAGTGGATTAATATGTTTTGCCATGAGGTTTGCATAGATACTTTAATGAATGAAAGCATTAAGAGGCATAATAAAGTGAGGGATTTTTGAAATTGTTTAAATATTCATATTTTTAAATTTGTGTCCTTGAATCATGCTTTCCCTTTGTTTTTTCACGTTGTCATGTGGAAATCACATATTTTATTAGTTTTTTCAATATCAAAACTGCATGATTTTCTTTGGCGTGATTGGACGAAATTTTTTGGTGCCAAAAAAAATCAGGTTTCTTATTTAGGACTTAATCCAGTTTTCTAATAATGAGTTTCATTTGAATATATTATTTGGGTGTTTATATTTAAGCAGCTATGCATAAGTGTACATGTGTAGTTGATTTTTTCTTTATTTTAATTTTGTTGCATAAACATGTAAATAGCGTTATTTCAGAGATATATTAATATATGTATGTATTTCAGAGAAACCTGCCTTAGGAGAACGATTAGAAGCTTTAAAGGAGGCCTTGAAAACATTGCCTCCTGCTCATTATCAAACTCTAAAATTCTTGATGGCGCATCTTTTTAGGTAAATGCCTTTGCCTTTCTTTTGAAAGTGAAATATTCATATGAAACATTTTGTTCACTTATAAATTTTATCCCTTATTATTTGTCTTTTCAGAAGCTCTAAAACCAATAAATATAAGATAAAGAAAGTAACTTGCACAAACACATCAAATGCTCACGCTAGAAAACCAGTCCATAACACAAATTGAGAATTATCTTTGTAAACTTAAACCACCAAGGCTTGACTTTAGAATGATCATTCTTTTTCCCACACAGTGCCTGTGCACTGGTGTACCTAGTTCTGAGTGGGCCCAGTATCAAAATTCTTTGGTTCTCTTTTTTGAAAATAAATAAAAAATGATCACATTATTTAAAACTCTTTTGAAAGTTTCAAAATAGGAATACATAGACATGTATACCTATTACCTATGTTAAAAGCTACTAAGAATTAATTTAGTTTAATAGATACTATTTTCGATTTTTTTTCTCCTGCAAACTTATGTATGACATCTGTAGTAGAGAGGAGGAGAAAGAAGTTTTTTTCCCAAGTTCTTCTGTTTTTATTGACAATAAACCTAAATCAGACAACCGATCTTTTCCTGTGGAAGTTGTAAGATAATTTTTAATAATTTTTAGCTTAGGAAAACTTTTTTCTGTTGTTACAGTTGTGAATGGAAGTGTAAAAAAATAACTAACATGCTGTTATAACATCCGGAAAACTGGAGGCGATGTTATTGAAATAAACTAACTATAATACTGCAAGTTCTTTGACAGAATGGATGAATTTTATAAACTGAAATGGATGCTCTGTTAATAATATTATTAAGATAATAACATTCTATGATTTTTTTCTTCACATATTGGGACTCCTGTAGCTTGGGGTCTCCACATCATTTATACGGTGATTGCTGTGCTTCTGGTTCTGTGATAAACATGAGTAAAATGCCCTTGTGTGTGTGTATATATAATCTGTTAGTGAATTTCACCCCCATTTCATCTTTCCTTGCATTTGTTGCAGTTCTTTTGGATCACAAATACACTTGCTTTCCATCCCTAAATTTGATGCAACTGCCAGTTACAGCCATTGCTCTAATATAAGAAAAATACACTTACACTCAATTTTCTGAGGATGAATATTTACATGTGATATAGGATAATTCCATTGGTGATGGGCATGATATACCCTCTCTGTTTAAGACTTAAGCATTCATAGTTGGGCATAATTATTTGATGTTATAAGTTTTAATATTTAGCACATTGTTTTTAAGATTTAATGTACTTTTTCCATGAATTATAATTTTTATTACTTTGGAAAACATTGTTTTTTTAACGAACTTGTATTTTTGCAAGTTTTAGTTAATGAATTTTACTTTTTCATGTAATCATTGTGTCATTATGGAAAAATATATTGGTAAGGCATCATTCATTTCATGGGCCAGTTGAGATTGATGTCTTGGAGGCATTTAGATCAGTCTCTGGCAGAACCGTGTTTGCCGAGAATCGTATCTATTTGGTTTTGTTTGGAATGTTCAAGGTTCTCCCTTCCTCTTCTCATCTGTACAAAAAACACACATCTCCAAGGAAAGTGTGCGTCAAATTCAATTTGATTTGTATGGCAAAAGGTTAATAGCGTAAGCAATTTTCAACATTGATGGATGACATTTATATAAATTTTTATAACTCATAGAGGGAACTAATTTGTATGATGTCAGTAGATATGAATTAACAAATTTAATATTAATTTTTAAAATATAATTATTTTAGAATGATAGAGGGGCTAAGGGACTGGAATATTTTTCAGTTGTAAAAATTGCTAAATCCATTGCTCCTTTCCCACATTGGGAGAGAGTTGTCTCACAGATGGATTTCTCACTGGCTCAGGGGAGGAAGCCTCCTTATTATATTCCGGGTTTTTTTTAAGGAGCATCGAGAAACGCGTTCGGACTTTATTTCGGTCTTCACAAATGGATCTAAGTCTGAATATCGTGTTGGTGCCGTGGCAGTTTGCTTGTGTACAACTTTTACCGACACTCTCCGTATCTCAATCTACACTGCAGAGCTTCATGTCTTAAGGTTGGCCATTAAACTTATTTCATAGTCCCGCATGAAATTAATTATTTACAGACTCATGAATGATTATGTCATTTGCTGAAAGTAATGAAGTATATAGACCTCTAAAAGTTTTCCTCGGATAGAATTTGAATAAAATTCGAAATGTGGGCTATATAGATCCTAAAATGTTTTCAACCTAATTAATTTTGCATAAAAATCTGATATTTTAATGAAATTTTTTTAGAAGTTAATTAGTTTTAACCAACACCATAATTAGTACCGTTTAACTCCTTAACATTGGTGCTAATTATGTCAATCTACGACAGTGAAGCGCACAGGAATTTTTCAAGGAGGGAGGGGGGTTGAAAGTTCACTATTCTCGTATCATGCTCTATTATGCCACTAGGCATATTCTTTCGATTTTGTCGATTGTTGGGAACAAAAAACAGTAAAAAATAAATTATTGAATAAATAATCAGCCTTAATAAAATTAATTATTAATAACGAATACCTTATTAAATTTTACATACTATATACATAGGATTATAATTAATTGAAAAAAAATCAAGGGCAATGGAAGGGGGCGGCCCTCTCCCCTTGTGTGCACCACTGATCTACGGTGAAGATTACAAAAGCTAATAAGGATGAATTTTTAGATAACTGTACCTTTTTGCCTATTTCTTCTCAATCCCTCTTTATTTCTTGCTGCATAGCCAAATCTGGCAACTGTGCCGAAGTAAAAATAAATTCTTTCTCAGTCTTGGGTATTATTTTTAAATTTTCTGATTGAAATTTATTTAAATTATTACTTAAATTATTCTTACAAAAATTTATGGTAATTTCTGATTTTCACCATCAATTTCTGTGTTCTCTGGTCTGTTAATGTTAATCTTAAAAAAAAAGTTGCTTAGGAATAACGTTTTCATGTTTTCCTGTTAGCTATGTGCAACCAATTTAAATCTTTAAAACTTTTGAGTGTTTTCAATGAAGCTTTTATTCTAAAAACAGATGTCCTTAGTCAGAATCCGAGTTTCCAAATAGTTCGTGAAATTCACATTATGTCAAGGCATATGCTCGTCATGCACTGATTTTTTTCCTCTAGGACATGAAACATATGCCACGATTGCGTGCAGTATACGAATTTCTCTTCTCGCTCCTTTACTAAAGGGGAAAAAAGGGCAGAGAGGAAGACTATCTCAGATAATGTACAAAGTAATAAATGAATAGATTTCGTATTGGATCATTCATGTATAATTATTATCTTTCATTAAATGCTGTTGTAAAATGATCCTTTATATCAGAATGTTTATTAGAATGCTTGCTTGTAAACCAATGATGATATAATTGAAAAATATATTTAATCTATTTTCAGAATTGCTGAAAGACAAAAATATAATCTAATGACACCACAAAATTTAAGTACTGTGTTTTGTCCTACTCTCATGCGCTGCCCTGAGATAGGTGGTGTGCCAGATCAATTAACAGCATGGCATGCAGAAAGTACAGTTATAGAAATGTTAATTACTCATCATAGACAACTTTTTGATCATTGACATATGGTATAAGCTTTTATATTGGGACATCTGTGATTTTATTAATATATTTTCACTTTTGAGTCATATAAAGTAGTTTGCATTTGGTTAGTACATGGGAATAGTTATTAGTCTAGAAATTAATAGATTCGTTGTTTGACCTATCTCATGCTAAAATAGAAGATTGTGGAAGGAAAAATGTGTCTCTAAGCATGCATTATTATGACAAATGTTCCCCCCCCCCTTGGAATAAAAAGCTGATGGGAAAATTGTAAATTAAAAATTATTTATCATGTATGGGGACACTTAGCTTACCATAGAGTATCACAATTTTTGTTATTTACTAGGGCACCTAAGCTGTTTGAAAAGCATTTTGCATACAAAAATGTGTAGCATATGCCACTTTGCATTTCAGCTTGTTGCAAACTTGGACGGAATATCACACTT
>BMAV01014538.1:116297-130544 GCA_019973955.1 Trichonephila inaurata madagascariensis
TATATAATTGTTCACAGTATTAGTCTCTCCCCTCGATTGCGTCCAAGAACGCCTTTATATGCTAAGTTAAAAAAAAAAGAAGTTCCTTTCAGATCTTGCCTATTTGCATAAACAATACCAAGTATTTAACTTGGACTAGCTAGAATAAATATAATTAAGAAAACAGAGAGAATAAATATACTTACAAATTGTGTGTAAAACTAAATAAATAAATAAGCTTAACCTATATAAGCTTAACAAAAAAAATTTGCAATTATTTTTATGCCCAAAATTGGTTATTAAAAGTTTGCATTTCCCAATGTTGCTTATGAAAAATGAGGTGACATTATTAAATTTATGATTTATAGTGTGTACTAGATTCAAAATTCTAGCTATGTGTATTTTTAACGTTAATTAACATCTAATTTTGTAAAAATTCCAAATAAATTATAAATGTTTGATCATTTCCATATACTTAGTACATATTACATAATACGAAAAAGAGAAAGTTCTAAGGGATTTTAAAAAAGCTGAGATCAACATTTTTTTTTTTTTTTTTTTGCTCATGACCTACATATTCTTCTCCCAAAAGAACTTCAAAAAGTATCGATGGTATTGTGTTTAAAGAAAACCGTAGTTTTTAAACAAAATTCCATCAGTGTGGTTATTGTCGAGAGCATTTACCGATGTTGCAGAAAATATAATTTTGGACAATACTGAAGACGATAGTCTAGATGAAAATGCTCGAAGACAGCACCTCTTTAAACGAGCACAAGAGGGTCTAAATGTCTCATCTTATGCGAGTCAACTACGAGAAGCATTTTACTTGTGACATTGCCAAGCGCTCTCATTCCATGGTTCCAGGCCACATGCCAGAATCAGGTATTCCTAGTTCTTCACAGATGAGACTTGTTGGAAATGTAGAAGCGGAACGGGTGATTTTTAAAGTTGTCATAAAAATTTCCCCCCAAAAAGTAGCATTTTGTTTTTAAATTGTGTCGCATCTAGGACAAAGTGTCCTTATTTTAGAACGAGATCGCTTTTCAAGTTCAAGATCGAATTATTGGGTCCATTTTCTCCCCCGAACTGTAAAAAAGGCTATACAAAGCAATACAAAGAACTGTTTATTCTAAAATTTACGAAAAAAAATGTGGGGAGTGATGCTCCTGATATATGAAACATGACTGTTTCGGGACTAATCAAAAGCTGGTGATTTTTTTTAAATTACCCGAAAAGTTTTGTGCACACATCTATTAAATTACTACATATCAAGAAACCAAAACAACGTTTGCTTCAAATATGGAGATTTCACTGGCCGGCTGTATTTTTTATATACTTTCTTTACATTTATACTTTGTTTCAGGTAAGAAACATTTTAATTTTATTATTGATAGCTACATTCTTCTTATTATGTTCAATATTAATCGAAGGCGTCATAGAATAATGAATTCTGTAAAGTATACTGTTCATTTGAATGAACTTTAATATTTTTTTCCGTGTATAAAATTGAGTGTTTTAATATAAATGAATAAAGAAAGCAGACATTTTTTTTTATTTATTTATAGTCAAATATGTTTTTAATTCATTATTGATTTTGTAATACATGTGTGAATAAGTTATTTAATACCCAGTTATATTATAATCATTCGAGGCATACACTTAAGCTTGATGCATGTGTTTGAGTCTAAATATAGAGAAGTATAAACGGAATTCTACATTCTTAATAATGTTACGAATATCATCTTTCAGATACATTTAAATGTTAATTCAAAACTGAATGATTTTTCCCGTATGATTGAAATGAAATAGGGAATGAGTGAAAAGTGATCAAAAGGAATTCCGGTTTCACGCATTTTTTTTTTTATATTATTGACTGATTTATATTTACACATGAAATTATTTTATAAATAATTTTTAACTTTATTTTTTATTTATAAGAATTTTTTGTAGCAATTTATAAGAATTAAATGAGCATTTTATGACCAATACACATATATCTTAAATTATTTCAGTTGATTCTACATTTTTATTAGCACGTGTATACGGAATATGATCCCAATTCGTTTCGCAGATTTTATGTGCAGTAATTTCAATAATCATTACAATGTAGTGATTAATGATAACAACTGTTTATTGCGTAGTTTTTATTAAAAGAAACTTATAGTATTTAATGTTACATTAAAAATTAAACAAATGTTTTAATTTTTTAAAGAATTTTATCAGTTAAACCCTTTTTGCCATGAAAAAATATATATATAGTTGCTTTCAAATATCATATTAAATATTTTTTCCATATTAGGATTTAAGTAAAATGGGCTTTTTATATGGCTATATGTTCAAATAAAAATAAGACTAAAATAATTTTAAGTTTCAAATACAAATGTTATATGGAAACGTCTCGTTTACTCCATATCAATGAAGTGTACGGAACAGCTGGTATATTTCGAATTGTTGTCATTTCATGTGCAATATGATGTACATTTTAGTGTTATGTGAAAATTTTTATTGTTCTTTATTTCGCTAATTCATTTATTTTATTTAGTGATATTTTTGTTACAGAAGAAGAAACGAAAACCATGTATGTTGTTTCGTAGACTTGCATTTTTGATTGCATATTTTTTAGAACTCACAATGTCAATAAAAGTAAAAATAAAGTCTAAAAGTTAAATGATGAGCTGTTTAAGAAGCAACAGACACCAAATTAAATATTTTAGCTAAATGCTAAGAGAATAAAATTATTCAATACAATATTAAATTCAATGACTAATTAATCGATTTCATATTGAAATTCTAAAATGAAAGTGAAATGAATATTCAGTTAAATGAATCCATATATAAAAAGACAACTAACTAAAGGAAGGCATATATATTTTTCTAATAATTTTATTTGAATACATTTTATATTTATTTTGAAAGAGATACTGGTACATGTTTAAACTTTATATATATTAATGAAGTGCTTAGTTTAAAAAAACTGAATTATTTCAAAAATTTTGCTTGTATTTTATTTTAAGTATAAAAAATTTATCACACACACAGTGAAATTATAATATACTTAAAATATATATCTAAGCAAACTGTTTTGAAAAATTTGTTCCTCCCCATTGTAATTTAACAAGGATCTCTCTCATTCGATTCATTCTCAGAATTTAAATTACTTTACCTAATCAACACTATTTTTTAAAACTATTTCATTTTGTTTAGTCATTTCAAGAACTAAAGTCATATTACTACAGCTATCGATATAACAGAAGTTTCAATTATCCATTAAATTTTACGTTGAATGAGCTATGTGGAAATTTATATTTGAATGTGTATAGCAAAGTGATACTGGCACTTCTCCAGTTCCAAAGAGTCTCACTTTGAGGTGAGAGCAAAAATAAACTCTAAATTTATCCCAAATTACGAGCAGGTTCCTAGAATGTCTTGAGTGTATTTAAACTTTATCGAAGAATAAAATCCTTTAATTTTTCAAGGAATACTTAGTAATTTAATATCATGCTATGGTATCAGAACATGAGTCTTCTAGAGTAAACTGGAGGGAAAGGGGGCTGAAATTGAATCTGATTATTTAAATTTCTAAGTAAGCAAAAATGGGCATTTTACCTCACAATCAACAAATTTAAAATGTTGGATAGAAGCCAGAAGTTGATTCATACTACAAATTTTGCGTTTTGCTTGTATGTATGAAATTAATGCTTTTTGTACTTTAAATCTTTATCACAAAATCTTTCTCAAAATGCTGCTTTCTGACTTATTATTTTACAAACAAAATAATTATTTTTACAAATATTTATGCATTTTTCGGAATAAATTAAAAAAAAAAATTTTTTTTTTCCCACCTTTATTTTATTTTGTCGAATATTTACCGCATGACTTTATTTTGGATAATATAAAATTCAATCCAAAAAGAAATGAGCCTGAGTCTCAAAGGTCTCTGAGACTGAATTTCAAAAACCAAACAAATATGAAGTATATAATTTATTTTTAAGATTATATATATATATATATATATATATATATATATATATATATATATATAAAGAATTTAATTAATAACATCAATTTGTATCCCAAAATGTATATTATGACTAGAGTTATAAAGCTGTGAAAGTCCATTTTCTCCTTAAATTTATAAGCAGATGAAACATAATATACTGAAATCCTTTTTTTGCTGTATACTTATTAAATGAAGAAGGAAAAATAAATAAAAATCTCAATAAATAAATTTATCAATAAATAAGTAAAAGAAAAAAAAATCTCTCAGAAAGTTATATTAGAAAAATTGTTAATAATAACAACCTGATATATATATATATATTGCTCAAAATTATAGTAGAGTTATAAAACAGTGAAAATCCTGAAAATTATTTTTTGACTAAGAAACACTCTCACACGGGGCTTACATTATGATCTAGGGGAAAAAATATTCCTTGCATGAAACGACCTGAAAGAAATCAGAAAAAAAAAAACCCTTTCCATTTTTGCTAACTTGGGAAAAATTAGCGTAATGGGGATTTGAAAATTGTTGCGAATTTATTGAATGAGAGAATGTTGTAGCAACGTCACACTGTAGAGCTGCACGAGCGCTATCGGCAACGGACCTCATAATTTTGACCCGTGGGCAAATGGCTAGAGTGACACGTAGTTGGCACCATTCCCCTCCTAACTTCCACACCAACGCGGCTACGTTTGATCCTCGCCATATTTAACGTGCATCGACCCTCTCTACACGGTGCATCTTCATCGGTACCAGGCTTGAATCCATCACGCGCTAGCCACGAATCCGTGACCTAGACCACTAGGCTACCGCGGCCACGTGAACTTACTGAGGAAAAGTTAATAAAAAGCTTCAGAAAATTTACATTGTTCCAAAAGTTTCAGTTTTTTTTCCCTTCATGTTTTAGATAAGATTTTTTGCTGTTTATTTTTAAAACGTTCTAATTATTTTTTAATGGCTTTCAGCTATCAATTAATGATTTCCTTTCTTTCCTTTTTTTAAGTTATTTTATTCATCTTCATTTATAGTCTCAATTTTTTAAGAAAATATCGATTGATTTACAAATTAAAATAATTATTTTACAATGTCAAAAATACTGTAAAGTTTTCTGAAGTATTATTTATAAAAACTATGATCGATGTCACAGAATACAATTTTTGAATTTCGATAGAAACATTGAATGTTGATTACATGAATTGCTTTAAAACCCTTTAAAAATGTGATTTAAAATCACCATGACTGAAGGTAGTTGCTATGTAACAAAATAGTTCTTTATTGGTTATCTTTTTGATTATTATAGTATTTTAATCAGATAGATTGAATTTTTTGATTTCTTGAGAATTTTAATGAGAACAATTGTTGAGTTTTGTATGTTATTTTTTATTTAATGAATTCTTAATGTTTTTTTATAAATTTGCACAGAATGCAACATAAAGCTTCAAATGATAAATATATATGTGTTATTTAGGAAGCAAATATTGCTTGAACAATTCAATAATACGCAAAGTATAGATATTTTAAAAATTATCTGTTTATAAAGTTATAAATTATTAAGATGAGAGATTAAATACATAAAATGGTTTTTGGTGTATTCGTAATCCCACAAAAAATGATTAAGAAACTTTAATCTATCATTAAATGGAATTTTGTATGCAAACTAATTCTTAAAAATAACATTACCAAAAAATGTGAAGTAAAATTAGTGGTAATTTTCATAAAAAAAACCTTGAAGAAATCTGTTTTTAGTAACTTTTTTGAGCATTTGTCACTGTAAAAAGATTTTTAATTCGCGTCGTAGTTCAAAAACTTCATATTGAATCCTGTATACAGAAATTTTCGAGAGTATATATATTCAAGGTTTATGACGAGAAATTAAAAAAAAAAAAAGGTTAGATGAATTTACGATTAATTTTTCATTATTAGTAATTAACCAGTGAAATATATATATATATATATACATTTCTAAGCAATAATGACAAGGAAACTCTCAAAATAATCCTAATTAATAAAATAAGTCTTAAAAAGTTCTTTTATGCCCTAAATATAATTAATTTAGCGTTCAAAATTACAATTATAAGTGGTCTAATGTATTTTCATACTTGTTACTTCTGTTGTTTAAATAAGATTTTATAACTGTTATATATATTTTCATTTACGGATGTTTTAAATCTTTCCGGCGAATCTTACGTAAGAGATTTTTGTACAGAAAAACAGCTTTTAGCTGTGTCTGTTGTTAAAAATTACTTTCCTTTTCAATGTATGATTTTCAATACAATAAAATACTCTTACGCGTAATAACAAATATGTGTAAAATGTTTTTAAAATTTATGGTTGAATACTTAAGTAAATTTTCACATTGTATTAAGATACAATATATAATAAAGGCAATAATATTTTCCCTCCCAAACAGTTTTTGAGCGTACAATTTTACTTCGAACACTCAAAGTGGTTTTTTTCTGGCCTTTAGAGAACACAATTAATTTCCCTCAAGTCTTAATTTTTTCATAGAAATAAGTGTATTACAACTCTCAGTAAATAAACTAAACAAAATATCTGCTACGTTTTAATTAATTATTTTATCTTAATGCATTCTGTTCACAGTCACGAAAGTAGAAATGTATTTAGAATATTTTTACTAAAAACTGTTTATTATGCCTTAATTTAGCTAATTGAGTTGGAAGGGATCTTGCAAGGCTCAAATAATTTAAATCTTGTCAGATTTTTAAAAATTCAAGCTATTTTAAATTGCTGTATGTATTGATGCAAGAATACACACACTGGTCAATGAATTAGAAACACCTTTGAGATATGCATTCGAATACGTATGCAAATCCCTTTTTATGACGTGGGTTACACGTGGTTAGAATGCTAATGTAAGTGAGGTGTAATGGTGTTTTTCACAATGAATGAAGTAAAATGGGATAAATGACAGATACTTCACCATCTGAAAAAAAGGCTAACTGTTGGTGCCCGTTTAGCAGGGGTCTCGATTTCGAAGACAGCAAATCTCACTGGGTTCTCAAAAGCTGCCATATCAAAGGTTTTCAAAAGTTTAAATCAGAGCCGACAATCCTTTTCTAGAAGACGTTACTGTGGCTCTAGCTTAGTTTACCAAGAGCGTGATCGGCGTCGTCTCTGGTCAATTGTACGACAGAACATTAACTTTAATGTTCTTCAACTGGCACAAATCGTCAACCAAGACTCTTCCTAACAGACTTAAGCTCGAACTATGCACAAATAATTGTAGAGGATAGAAATGCATAGTATGGTGTCTATGAGAAAACCACTCATTTCTGCCCGAAATGCAAAAATTCGTTTGCAGTGGAGTCGGGAAAGGAGACACTGGACATCAGGGGATTAGAAACGGGTAATGTGGTCGGATGAATCACACTACACCTTATTTTACACTGATGGAAGGCGCCAAATTTGGCGAGAACCCCACGAAGCCATGAATCTATTTTGCCTTGCTCGCACTGTGAAAGGGTCTGGTGGGCGTATTATGATATGGGACATGTTCTGCTGGCAACCTAGATATACTGTTAAACCAAGAACCTCGTACAATGTTGTATTCTTACCCTGATTGCGACAGATACTTCTTGGACGATAATACAGCTATATATTGTGCCAGAAGTGTTTTAAAATTGGTTCGCTAAACATCAGTCTGACTTCCAACACATATTCCGGATCTTAACCCCATAGAAAATATGTGGGATATGATAGAGAGACGCATCCAACAGCACCGTTCTCTTCCATTTAATTTCAAGGTCTTTGAGCCTGCTTAGCCAATGCGTGGTATTCTCTAGAGGTAAATGCACCCCGAAAAGCATGTAGACTCGATGCCCAAACGTATCAGAGCAGTTATTCGTGTAAAAAGTGGTCCAATACAATATTGATTTAGGGTTTCTAATTCATTGACGAGTGTGTGTATATACTGAAGCACTATTAATAAGGAATTAAAAAAATAATGAATGGGAATTTTATCTTGATTAGAAAACTCAATTAGTAACTAAACTAATTGTACTTTTCCCGAAAACTAAATATGTACAAGAGTTTTAGAACACATTGAATTATAGTAAACGAATAAAAATCCTTTCGATTTTAAATTGGTTAAAAGATTAAAAAAAGCACGCAAAGAGCATTGTAATTTGAATGTTTATAAGGAAAAAAAAAAAGCTGCAATTTAAATAGTCGTAATTGATGAAATAACCGTCTTTTCAAGTAATTAAAATTAAGAGTACACGCACACACATCACCATATATGCTAATCTTCAATTTTTTTTTATTTATAATGAGAAGTTTTAACACGCGACGTAATTTCTACTTTTTATTCAACGTAGTTACTTTTTTTTTTCCTAGAGAAGAAAATACTATTTATAACTCTTCTCAACTATGTATAGCACAAAATTATTTTTAACACTTAATCAATATCAATTGGCTTTAAAACAGTCCAGGTCTGTCCTTTACGTCGTCATCTATGAATCAAGTTTCAAATTTTATAAACGTTAAATATTCACTTAATACGTAGCTTTTTCCGAGTGCCTTTCATTAAAAGGTTTTAAAAATTTCACTGGAAATTAACCTTTATAAATTCATTTTTCTTTTTGATGAAACACAAACCTGTCAGGAGAAATCTCGAATTTCGACAAATTTAAGTTACATTAGATTATCCATATATGTTGTTTGGTTATATTGCATTTCATGAACTATACTAACCATAATTTCACTTATAATTGGCGTCTCATAAAAATGTAAGAAATATTCTGTATTAATTAATATCGAAGCACTTGAGACATTTGTCATTTTTTATAATCTTTGAAAATCAGATTTTTAAGAATATATTTTAGACACCAGAAATTTTGTTACTAAACAGATTAGGAAAATGTTTTTTTTTCCAACTGCGCTCGTTTCCTCCTCTTTTCTTAGCATCAGGAAATAAATAAAGATTTAAAATAAATTATTGAATTAGTTTCAAATTTAACAGAAAATGATGATGGTGAGGTTACAAAAGAAAAAAATCTAATATTTCCTTATATTTACATTTATTTTTTTTCTTGAATCCCCCCCCCCTCCCCCTATTTCTTTTTCGATATATGTGTTGCACTCCCGTTTATCCTTATACAAATCAAATTCTGTATATTGCAATAGAAGTTTCTCAACAAACTTATTACTTTGTAAAATAACTTTTTTAATTTCCAAAAATAAGTATAAGATAGAAAAAATTACAATTAAGAAAGTACTTAGTTTTAAAAACAGAAGCCAATGCTTTTTAAATTATTCGTTGAACGATCGATGTCTTAGTGTAAAGCTTCACGTGTTTGTATTATAATAACATCATTCCGAATATATAGTGTTCCTTCAGGAAATTCAATCTAATCAGAATCAATCTTTATCAGCTTTACTGGAATTAAAGTTAGCAAAATGTCTGTATTAATGAAATCTGTTTTGTAGCAATTAGAGCCAAAAAACAGAGCCGGTTTGGTTTAATTTTAATACATTAGAGAAGAATATATTGTTAAAAAATTAATTATAAGAATCTTCGAATTAATTAATCTGTAAAAAACTAAAATAAATAATAATAAATTAATAAATTTATTTATTAAATAAATCAATTTAAAATAATAATTATAATAAATTTGATTTGCAAACAACGAATCCAGTTTTTAAAATCTGTATTCATATTCTATCAACAATTGCAAGAAGTTTGGCCTTGAAATTAACCAGTCAATGAGTGTGTGTGTGTGTGCGCACGTTCTTAATATGTGGGTTCAATTTTAACTAACTAAACTGTTGGATTATCAGTCATGAGTTTCTAATCCCAGAAACTGTCTTTGAGATTTGAGATTTTTCGGGTTTGTTACAATACTCCAGGACAGTGGTCGCCAAACTTTTTGACCTCACGGACCAGTAAATTTATAATTTAAATCCCGCGGACCACACTAATAGGATTTTTTAAGTGTTAAATATATTTATAAAAAAAAAACTGTGATCTAAGAACACATAAAAATTACCTAGTTAATAAAATGAAACTATTAATTATAACCAAATTACGAAAGCTTTATTAATAAACCATAATAAAATAAACAAAAAAAAAAAACTGTAAAAACAGAACAATTAAAAAATGGTTTAAGTATATCAAACTTTTAGCATTATACATTCCTAGTGTGATGGATGTTCCTGCTTACTTGAAAGTTATGGAGAATTGAATCAGAATTTTCATCGCCTGTTCACCAAGAAAAGGATATTTTTTTTTTATTCAGTTCGACTTATTAACCGGGGCGTTATTCTATGAAATGATGTTATTCTACGAAGTTGCATTTTTATAACTTTTCACGTATTATTATAAATTTAATCATGTTTTTTAATGCATCTTAAAACATAACTTAACGTGATGAGTAAGCCTATTCCACACATTTTTCTGGAGACCAGCGAAATTTTCTCGCACACCACTAGTGGTCCACGTACCACCACTTTGGCGACCTCTGCTACAGGGGATGATTTGCTCAACACATGCCTATAAAACGAGATGGCGCCAGTTGCCACAACTCATTTATGTCGCGAATGAAATGAAAAAAAATATATAAAAGAAAGACCGAAGGACACTCATGTTCCTTTGGATGGTATGAATATTTTTTTATTAAGATGATATGAAAGGGTCACGTGTTTGTTTCCCAAACCTAAAAATATACAAACTGTGGTTTGCAACGAAACTGTAAACATCCTTAAGGATATGTGTGCTGCACTTTTAATGATTGTTTTATTATGTGCTGAAATTAAATCAGTTTCAGTCAAGTCAATGGAGGGTATTTAAAACCTTTATCTTTTTGTTTCTTATAACTTTTTTAAGTAACTTTTTTTTTAACTCAGCTCAAATACTGCAAGTGCTTATATTTAAATTAGGGTTAGTTAAAATACCTCCGCAAATTCCCGTCCCTTCTTAGTAATCTTTTTTTTTCGTCTCTTACAATTTGGTCTAATTTAAATATATCTCGAATCTTCTTAAAGAATAAATGAAAATTAAAAGGGAATATGATAGAAGCAAGAAATTCCTTTTTCTGATTAAATTTTCGTCTAAATATATTTTTTAAAAAATTAAATTCCGTAAAACCAAAGCTTAAAAAGTACTACCATAATCTACAATCAAGTGAAAAACTAAGTAAAAAAATAAGATAAATATAAAAAAAAATCCCTTTTTCTATCCATTAATTTATTTAAAATTAAATTACATAATAAAGCAACTAATATTACCTGCTTATAATAATAATTATTTCAACATTTAAGTATTTTCTTAAAATTGTTTAATTTAAGATTTAAATGTTCAAAATCTTTTACTATTTATATTTTCAGCAAAATATCTGTTCTTTCATAATATCTATTACCTGACAATTTTGCAATGATATTTTTCGATATATATTGTTTGTCCCAAAAGTATATTTTCATCTACTAACGATTTAACTATTACAACGGACGTCATCTCTTGGTAAGTCTAAATAAGAACACAGTAGTTGAACACAGTTTTTAATTCTCCAATCTGCAAAATTCTTTTTAAAAAACATTGAATAGGGGATTGTTATATTATAAAAAAAATAAATAACAGTAAATGTGGTTTGATAATGATAGGTATTAGTGAATAAAAAACTGTATTTTAATTGTATCAATTTTTATTATAAAAATAAGCCCCGCATATATTCAAGATTTATAATTTGACTTCAAGCCACAAATATTTAAGCATTATTCCAGCCATGTATGTGAGCTAGCAATTGTATTGAATGCTATCTAAGAACATTTTTCAATCTGATGCTACTCTGGGACGATTCAGTGTCCTGTTTCTAGTGTAATTTTGCACGCTTCGCGTAATTTGGGATGGACGACAACATTTATGGGAGGTGAAGACGTGCTTATGATTTATTTCATGGGATCTTCCTTCATTACTTAAAAAAAAAACTTTTTTCAATCGAAGTGTCAAATGCACAGATGACTTTTCACTGTGATCATTTGAAGGAAATTGATCATGATGATTTAAGCTACTTCATTTGTGAGAATTCATTAATTCGTATATTTTGATCAAAATGAAACTGGATTACAGTCTTTCCCCCTGGAATTTACAAAACAAAAAAAATTTAAAAAAATTAGATATATAACAGTTCTAATACTTCTACATTATTCTAAATGTTGAATAAACTAAGGCTATCTTACATTTAAGTCCAATATATATTGAAATAAAATTGTATCACTTTTTTTTTGCCCAGGGAAGGTATTATAGATTTATATTTACGAATTACGAAAGAAAAAAATTATATTGCATGCATATAAAACGATTGTAATGCGAAAAATTCTGATTTTTCATACTGGTTCTATACCCAATAGGAATAATTTTACTGTGTTCATATTTTTCTTCTATTTTGCAAACCTTAACATTAAAATTATGTGTATAAATCGGACTGAAGCCTTTTAATTTTCCTCTAATATTATAAATTTTTGTAAATTTTTAATATTACATTTCATTATTACATTCCTAAATAATTATACTTAGATTTCAGAATATGTTAATTCTCTCTTAACTTTATTTAAATTTCATAGTAACACACTTTTTATTATTGTTTTTTTTTTTGATTAATTGGTAAAAAGTAACTAAATATTTAAAACATTTCATTAGCTTTTTTAAACTGACAGAAACAGAAATCAGATAACAAAATTTAATCCTTCTGTCTATTACCCTATATTTCTAGTACATTGTAATTTAATACAGAATTAAAATATTTTACAATAATATGATATACCAGTCGTAAATATACTTTTCGAAGGTATTAGTTCTTCTCGATAAACTACTGATATGATGAAAATATCAAACGTGAGATTGTTCAAGTATTTTTTGATTTAACCTTGAAACAGTATGATTTCGACTTCCATGGGCCCAATCAGCTGTTGAATTAATTGTCTGATTTTTTTAAATGATACATATTCATGATTTTCGTCGTAAAGTTATTATTATTTCATAGTGTAGCTTGGGATTTCAGTATTGAACATAATTGTTTCATTATGGTACGTGAAGGTTTTTCAGATGAAAATTTCTCGTTTTATTTAAATACGTAAAATAAAAGAAAGTTACAAGAAGTATTAAAAGTTGAGTAAGCTGGCAACGAAAACAGTAATTTAATATAATACCGAGATATTCTTATTTAATTGGTAACAAAATTTAATCCATCTGTGTATTTATAAAAAGGAGTTCACCTATTTTTCTAGTGCTTTGTAATTTAATGTAGAATTAAAGTATTTTACAATAGTATGACATGTGTTTTTAGTAAATATATTTTTCCAAAGTATTGGTTTTTCTCGGTATACTGATGATATGATGAAAATATCAAATGTGAGGTTGTTCAAGAATTTTTTCTTTGATGAAACAATCAGTGATTTCGACTTCCGTGGTTCTGATTAGCAGCTGAATTTTTTTTTATCTGATTTCTTAAATAATATATATTACTAAATTTAAACATTATAATTTAAAGCAGAATTAGAGTGTTTTACAACAGTATGACGTATTAGTTCTAAATATATCTTTGAAAGTATTGGTTCTCGATATACTGTTGATATGATGAAAATACTAAGCGCGTGGGATTGTTCAAGTATTTTTTGTGATTTAACCTTGAAACAGTCTGTGATTTCGACTTCCGTGGGTCCGATCGACAGTTGAATTATTTGTCCGATTTTTTAAATAATATATGCTACTAATTTTGGTCGTGAAGTCATTGTAATTTCATGGTGTAACTTGGGGGTACGTGAAAGTTTTTAAGAAGAAAGTTTCTCATTTTATTTGAATAAAATAAAAAAGTTACGAAATGTATTAAAAGTTGAGTACGTTGATATCAAAATTAAATTAATATTACCGGCATTCTTGTTTAATTTGTAAGCTTATTCTGTTGTTTAATTTATATTGTTTTTCCGTGGCTTAAATTATCAATTTTATCTTAAACAAGCAACAAAATTCAATATAATGTAATTAATACCTTAAAGCATAAGTTTTTTTTTTGGAAAAACTGGTAAAAAATGAACGAGTTTTTTTGACAGAAAATTAATAAATAGGTATAGTGCGTAAGATATTTTTTTTGTAATTTCAGTTGTGCGGGGGCGTGGGGGGGGGAGAATAGGGAGTGAGAGGAGAGGTAAATAAGTTTAATTATATAATCTGGCCTATCTATTTTTACTAGAACAGATCGCAAACGGGCATTAGAAATAAAGTAACGCGAGATACAAGAATGCTCGTGAGAGACACG
>BMAV01014538.1:145434-160496 GCA_019973955.1 Trichonephila inaurata madagascariensis
CAAGGAACGAGCGCTTCTTACAAAAGATGTGCCTCTTTCAGTGGAAAATTTGGTATGTATAATGCATTAATATTATGTTGATATTAAAATTATATAAATATATCAATTAATTATACTTAAATTGTGTAATAATTATTTTGCTTCCTTAAAATGTCTAATACCTATTCCTATTCAATTTTAAAATGTTTTTGTGTGTATTTTAGGAACTGAAACAGTCGTTTTATCATGCGCTGAGGGAAAAGGTATCGAAGGTCAAAAAGTACACATTGAAGATCATCACCAGACTGAGGGATTTTTTGAAATTTGTGAAGTTGAAGTTCAAGTTGAAAAAGGTAAATTAAATGCTTGTATTAGTTAGAAAAAGAGTTTTCAAGTGATAATTCATGTAGAATAATTCAAATTATTCATATGTTTCATATAAAATATTCTCGCATACATTTGAACCACTTCTGTCTTTAATTATTATGCCTTAAAATTTCATAGTGAAATTTTTTATGTTTAAAGGTCAGAAAAAATAGAAATCAAACGTTACCTTGAATGGATAGAAAAATAATATTTCAACACAACAATAGAAATGTCATCTACATATGGAGATAATTTCTTAAACGCGTATATTAGGAATTCCTAAGAGTAATAAGTGTAAGCTCTTTAGAAATTTTACTTAGCAGTAATGATTTAAAAGAATAAAATAACATTTTATTTATTAATGTGCTGTGTTGATTGAATTTATGATTAATTCAAATTAGTTCTTGGAGACATTCTGCCCTCAATATCTGTCTTTTAGATTTCAACTCAAACATTTATGATTGAAATTTGGAATAAACAAACAGCACACGTGTGCAGTGCCTTTTATACAGATAAAAAAATCTACCTTGTAATGTTTTCTGTACTAACTTTTGCTTTTTATGCAATTGTATTTAAATTAGTTGTTTCTTAAAATATGTTAAGCAGCATATTGTACAGATATGCTATATTACAATGAGTTGCTTAAATTTGGAGGTTTAGAAAAATAGAAGAAAACATTTAATAAAGGTTGATATATAGCTACAGCATTAAAATGATATACTAATATGAAAAGATATCTCAAAATTACACCTTTATTTTAATAGTTTTCGCAAATCATGTTCAAACATTTCAGTAATTAGTTACAAATATATTCTTGTGTTATTACTAAAGGAAAATTTTACTGACATATTTAAAATTAGACAACATGTTTTGTATTCTAACGGTTTTTAATACTGAACGTGGTCATTATCAGTTTGTTATCAGCATGGAATTTAAAAACATTTAAGTTACTTAAAAATAGACGTGAAATTTTTTTTTAAAAAAAATATTACCTGTTTAGTTTTTTTCAGTGCTTAGTAATAAGTAATATATTTAAATGACGTGTATAGAATCTAGTACAGTAAACTGATAAATATCAGAATAAAAATTGGTAAGTATTTATAATCAATAAATATCAACAAAAAAGTTACGCAATCTATTCTTTTATTTTTAATAGGAATTAACTAAATACTAACAAATAAACTATTAAATTCCTGAAAGTTAAAGAGATTTATTAATTTTTCTTGTTTGTAGACGGTGAATTTTCGATTTAAATGATTTAATTATTGTCAACGCGATGCTTAGTAACGCAATATAAACTTATAAAATTTTAACAGAATTTTTTTACATTAATCGAAGTGAAGATTTATTTTATTATTTTTTTTATTTAAGAATTGTAAAAATATTCTAATTTTTAATAATCTTTTTTAGATACTGGATATGATTGTGGAAGGCCGAGTCGAAGTCTTTATTCCATCACATTCGAACCTAAAAATGATATGGTGGAATATGGTTGTATCAGAGGATACGAAATCAAAGGCAGTGACTATAGACACTGCTTAAGTACTGGTCGGTGGTCAGGTGAACCACCCATCTGTGAGCGTAAGTTTTTTGAAGGCAAGATATTAAATAAGTTATAGTTTATATAAAATGACTTTTGAATATTAATTCCTTAATGATATGCGTTGCAAAATTATTCGAAACATTTTAGACAAGTATTTGTACATGTCTCATATATTTACTAAATACATGATTTTAAGTATCGATACACAATCTTGACTCAAAATAACTACACCTATAAAGGCTGACTTCACCAAATGTACGAGAGCTTGAACTAAACGTGGAGCACATTTTTAGAAAGAAAGATGTTTCAATTTTTCACAAAAATTTGTAATATTACATCTTTTTACAATATAGTGTTTTCAAAACTTTAAATTGTTTCATAAATAATTTATTTTTTATTTTAACAAGTTATGAGATAGCTTATTAAGCATTATGATGTAGGAGAAAACTTGCAAAACATATTTTATACCAGAAAAAACGGATAAACTGTAAAAGAAAAATTAGTTGGAAAGTAGAATATATACTGTTCTCTATAAAATAGCGATGCCAAAATATAATATTAATGTTATAGTACTTTTATTTCTGAAAAATTATTCCAAATTCGGGTCCTAAAGTTTAAGATTACGCGAAGACAGCCATAGGTAAAATCACGTCATTGATATATCGTACATCTTGTAAAACCCTAAAAATATGTGTTTGTCATAAAATTCTGTACTTTTTTTTGTAAACTTTGTAAATTTCCTTTAAATTGAAATGTGCGTTTATAATTTGAAAATTATACGTATTTTCTTGCCAAAAAAAAAAAAAAAAAAACTCCTGTTTTTTTATCGCTTGAAGATGTTAGCCATTCAGATATGAAGAATATTCTTTCAGAAAAATTTTCTTTAAATCTTCCTCAAATCTATGTTACTAATTGAATTCTTAAATTAATGTTACTAATTAACTTCTTAAATTCATGTTACTAATTAACTTCCTACATGTATGCTAAAAATTTTTTATTCATTCATATATATGCAATTTTTTATATTTAAAAACCTTTTTTTAGCGATTATTTGTGACGAATTGGAAGAACTTGAAAATGGCCACATTAGAATCACCCACGATAATGATGGACCTCCTCTAGAAGGAGCTGTTGCGATTTACAAATGCAATGAAGGCTACAAACTCGAAGGTCCTTTTACTCGAAATTGCTTAAAAGATGGATCATGGAGTGGAAAGGATCCACAGTGTAAAGGTACAAAATGCAGATATAGTTGTACCTATAATTTCAAAATATGTTTATGTATTCTGATAACAGTTATTAGCGTATACCGTATTTACACTAATCTAAGCCGCCATCAATTCTCAGCCGCACCCCAAATTCTCAAAATATTTTTGTGAAAAAATGTTGTCATCGATTCTAAGCCTCACCCTCAATTCTCCACACAGTTTTGAAAAAAAATGTACAAAATGTTCATCAATGTCCGATACTTCAAAAATTTTACAAGAATTTAATGAGAAATAATAAGTTAATAATTAATTTATTTTACCAGCATTAAAAATTTTCAAACTCATACATGAATCTAAAATTTCTCTAACCGTCAGTATCATGTTTCGAAAATCATTCGTCACTCCCATTGTCACTGGTGCCGGCGTCGCCATTTTCCCATATGGTGTCGTATTTCATGCCACCCAATGCATTTGTTATGAAACATTTTTTTTTTGAAAGAATGTGTTATAGAAGAATGTAAAAGAATTATTAAAGACTGTTAAACGCTTACAAGCAAAAATTATATGATTTTGTTTACTCCATCGACGTATATTTGTTTCATCCTTGCCAAATTTTCAATGAACGCTGCTCTGTTTCCGTTTTCTTTCTGCACATACAATTGCCTCTCTTTTCATACTTGCGTCATAGTGAACTAGTCTTGATGCTATTACCGATATCTTTGATGTTTAGGAGATTAAAAGAAAGCGTATACAAAAAAAATTTCCTAACTACGAACAGACAACGACGTATAGGATCGATTGAATACTGGAGATAAACTGCAGAGTGGGATAAGTTATCGACGCAAAAGGCTAGAATGGACGGCTACATTTTTCCTTTTGAAAGGGGTGGAAATTCAATTTCTCCCATCCAACAAATGTTTTGACTTCGATTCTAAGCCGCACCCGATTTTCAGTAGCATTAACACTGGAAAAATAGTGCGGCTTAGATTCGAGTAAATACGGTATTTCATTATTTAAAGACCATGTTAGAAGGGATGATTTTATACTAATTGTTTTCGTTTAGTCTAGAACACAGGTTCCCAAACTTTTTTGTCTCATAGACCCCTTGACAGGTTTTTCGATTTGGGGTAGACCCCTGCTGAACTAATATTAAATTTTTGCAGATTCATCAACTTAAATGTGTTATTGGCAGCAGGTATAGAGCTGCTTACTTTAAAAGATTTAAATTTTTAACTGTGGTGAAATATGGCGTTTAAAACTTAAGAAAGCACATGTTAATTAATTAAATTAAAATTCAACTAATGCATAAAAAACTGTTAAATAAAATAACTGAGCAACAAACAAATGCTTTTAGTGGGAGGGATGAATCTGGGTATGTAAAAACAAATTTTCAAACATTTGGCATAAATCACATGTCAGGTTTAACACTCTAAAAGTTACACTCAGGTTTAAGTCAGTCACACTCACGTTAGTAGTATTCAGATTTCTTTCTTTCTTTTTTTGTTTTGTTTTGGAAATTGGCAACCACCCTGGAACTTCCTTCTCATTAAGAAAAGCAATTAAAAACTTTCTGACTTATATTCCATATTTCAGGGAAAATAACAGGTAGGTCTTCTTAAAGCCAAACTTGCTGACATCCGTTTCTAAACTTTACTTAAAGATCTTCGTTAGTGCCTATTCCAATCAGTTCCTATTGTAAAATGCCATTTTTTTTGCAAGGTGACCATATGAATTCGTTGCCTGCTGTTGTATTACAATAGTCAAAGCATTCTCAATCCTAGTTTGAATAAAGGGCATTTAAATGTTAAGCGTGGGTTAAAACGCCCTGACAGATTGTCTGTGACAAATTGAGAAAATTCACGACCTCCAATATTATACTTCTTCAGCTTTATTCTGAAAAAAAAAAAAAACACTGAAATGGTCCTTGTTTTAATAAAATGTATGCTGTCATCTTGAAACTGCAAATTAGCATTAAATTTAGTAAATAAATCCATTAAATACGTAAGTCTGGTTTCCACTTAATTAAATTTCCTTTTAAAATTAAAATCACGATATGGTTTAAGGAGAGCCACTATCGTACACCCCATTTACACCTCATAGACCTCCTAATTATTTTTTCGCTGACGTAGACCCCTGTCAGGTCGTCATAGACCCCTGGGAGTCTATATAGACCACTTTGGGAATCACTAGTCTAGAACCTATTTTATTTTACAAATATCTATCGTTCAATTTCAGTTATCCGATGTCCAGTCCCAGATGGAAAAGACCAAGGCGGAGTGTACCGATTAGTTAATAAGACAAACAGCATGGGAAGTATGGCAATGCTGAGATGCAAAGGCGGAAAAAGAGAAGGAGACAATCCATACATTATTTGTACTGAAGATGGTGACTGGACGGAACCCGAAGCTCATTGCATTTTACGTAAGTGGCATTTCTTGTTTGTTTTATTATTAATTTTATAATGGGAAAACTTAGGGATATTTCAACAGTTTAAATTTTCTATTTTACATTTTTCATATTTTGAAATCTAGGGATTTTTTCTTTTTTCCCAATATCATAAACTTTTACATCAGTTTATATAAGTTGTCAGGTAAAGGAATATAAAAAGAATTTCAAGATAACTGGTTTTTTTTTTTTTTTTTTTTTTTTAAGGAAAAGGTTTAAAATATAGTTACACTTTTTTTTTGTAACGAACATTTTTAGCAAATTCAATCTCTTAACTTTTAGGGTATTTAATCGGGGACAACATTTTACTTAATGAGCAATGCTCAATTAAAAAAATATGCTTGAATAGATTGAATAATAATAATAAAAAGAAAAAAAACATTTCGTATTTTTCAGTACTATTGTTATTGACAAGAGGGATCAAGCAATCAATTGAAGAATCGTGATAATTCTGCAAGATACATAACACAAATCAGTTCAATTTTTTCTAAATTATCGCAAGAGTCGAATGAAAATTTTATCTCAAGAATTGTAATAAGGAATACACACATTTTTATGAATATTAACGTACCAAAAAGTCACCAAATGTATTTACAAAATGTTTATTGGAAATCTATGGTTTCTTGGAATCAAATATAGAGTGTACTCATTAAACATGTTTAGTATTGTCAGGATGTTCTTTCAAAGGTAATTTTTCTTTAACAGATGACAAACAATGAAAAATACCGATTATTTTTAAGCGTACAGCTCAGTATCATCCAATTATTTGATGCTGTTTGATCTGTGTGTGTATTACATTTTTGAACGTGACGAGAAACCATATATTATCTTATATAATTATTAATAAATACGTGCTCTCTTTTACTTCTTCCTAAATTAAGGCATTAGTTATAGTCTTAGAGTATTCACTCCACGTACAATGTTACACATCTCTTTCATTTTTTCAAACTTTCGTTTTACTTTAACATAAACATAATTTTTAATGGATATAAATTAACAAAATATTGGTACTCTGTTATTTAGATTTATTAATGATATGATCAATATCATTTCGTTCTTAATGGAACCATTTTCAAAATTATTCAAATTATTTTGTTACTCAACTTAATTCAGCTATCTACATTATTACTTTATTGCAAAATTGAACTTAGATTACAAAATTTTCATGTAATATTATTAGTTCTGAAAAAGATGCATTTGTGTCACACACACACAATTCTTCCCTTAATAAGTACAATATATAAGTGTATATTCAAAAATTTTCATTAGTAAATTTATAATAGATAATTTGTTTTTACTGTCGTGTATTTTAATAAATAAGAATATTTTAGCATTATTTATGGTGTAAATCATTTTTTGTGAATTCATTTTAGCTGCGAGAGCTGCTTATGAAAGACGAGATGAACCAAGAATTATGAATCAAGGAGGTAAGGATGATTTAGAAAATTATGTAATGTAATTTAGGGGCATTAATTTAGGGGCAAACGAATAAAGAAATACGACTGAAAACACCAAAATGAATAAAAGAAATACATAAAGTAATATTACTTTTATTGGATAATTCGTTCAAAGTTTTTAATGTAGTGAGATTCAAATATACATATAAATTATTGAATAATAGTAACACATAATCTTGAACATTAAAGAAATTTTTAATTTTCTGATTTTATATAAACATATCGAGTAAAAATTTTTATGAAAAAAAGAAAATGTATAAACTATACAAACTATACTAAACTAAATTTTTATAGGTTATTTTTTACAGATGCCAATGTACTGTGTAAAACTACAAATAAAATGTGGATAAATTTGTCTTTAATATTAAAAATAACTATTATTTAAACTAAATACGGATTCTGATTAGAAAGTATACACTCAACATTTTAAAATAATTTATTAAATGTCATAAGCAGCTGATATCATGCTTTTATATACTTAATTTTTTTCAGTTATTATATTTGGAATGGTTGTAGCTGCAATTATGATTGTTGTCGTATTAGTTGCCATGTATCTTTATGGACAGAAAAGGTAATACAATTTGCGAACCACAACTTCGAAAGACTAACATTCTCAGAATTTAACAATAGAAGATACAAGTTAAAGGTTACTTTTTTCTTTGAAACAGAAATTCTAATAAACCAGAGCTCCCAAGTCGTCTTCTTGAACCTCCTGTGCCTCCCCCAAGACCTCCTCCAAGAGCAAAAGGTGGTGCGTTTAAAAATGCTTTCATGGGACTTATCAATCGAGATGGTTCAGGTAGTCCAGAAGATCCTAAATGGAAAACCCAAAGTCTTCCAACAAATCATACCAATGCCGTTGACGAAACTACTGGAAAATACAGTCCTAAGAGAGCCCTGTCATATGGACAGACTTTAGATGGAATGAACACAGATGAACCATCTGTCATTGAAGTTGAGGTCTTAGCTCATGATGACTCTACAAAAAAGAGAAGATTTACTCCTGTTCCTGAACAGAATGAAGATGCTAGTCTCGAAAATGTAATTCTTGATGTGGAGGACCCCGGAAGTAATAAGGGTATGCATTGTTGATTTTTAAATAATGAACTTATCAGTTAATTTAATGATATTGTTTTTGAAAAATAAAGAAAGATGCTAGAACAGGGGTTGGCAACCTTTTAACAGACCAACCTACCAATATGATTCAGAGTGCCGCACAAGTAGGACAATTTTGAAACAATTCAATTCCCTCGATAATGTATACAGAGTTAGAAAATAGAGGTCAATAATCTAGAAAATAGAGGTTTATAATTTTATAATGTATTAATTTTGCATCATTTAAATATATTTCTTAACATAAAAATAAACAGCATAAAATATAACTATTTCTTCAACAAAAATTAAAAAATAAATAAATTGCGCATATATTATGCATTTTTACACATATTTATTAAAGTCAGTCATTATACTTAAATAAAAAGATAAATAAACATTTTAATGCGAACCTAGTGCTTGCACTGCTGTGCTTTCATATCGTAAAATTAGGGGTATAATTTGTGACTTTCGATTTGAGACGATTCTGAGCATTCAGCTGTTAAACAATTTTTTTGAAGATTCGAAATATTATTCATATGAAGGAAGATTTCTTACTTAGATATATAGAATAAAAAGCGGGAAGCTGAGTAATGTAATTTTCTGTTTTCAAACAATTAAATCTCTTCAGCAATGACATTAAATAATTTACAAATTAGTTATAAGTTTATCTTTAGGGTTATGTTTCAGATTTTTTTCGTAATTCCGTAAATGTCCGTAATTTTGAAGATGTTTGTCAAATAAGAGGTTCATTACAAATTTATCAACTTCCAAGCACTCAAAATTGACAAATTTGTAGAGTGGTGCAGAATGCCACTGAGAATTGTACCCCGTGTCATAGGTTGCCGACCCCTTTGCTAGAAGCTAAAACTAGAATGTTTTCGATGCACTGTGAACTTCTAATGTTCATGTTAACTCTTGTTCATAAACTGAAAATTTAGTGCGTTCGACAGGAAGAATATATAGTAGATGCATTTATCTTTAAATAAATAATAATGGCTCATTTCCGATAGATATCTTAAAGATAAATTAATAATGCATTTGAATAGAATGCTTGTTTTATAAGTTTGATTATACTGCATTTAATTTTCAGAAAAATAGTTTTAAGCAATTTGTTAAAAAAAAAAAGAGTTGAAAATGTATAATACACTTTATTTCTGAAGTTAGAGCGTTAAAGTGTGTGTAATATTTTTGAAAAAAGTATCAATGTATGCGAATTTTGAAAAATTCGTTTTTATAATTTTATAAGACCCGTTCATTTATTTTTATTATTGTTTTAAGACTCACAATAATTAGAACAGTATTTGCTTATCGATAAATTTATATTTCCATTTGTATAAATTTAGATTCAACTCCAAAACAGACAAGAAGTGCAGCAAGTGATTATGCTTCCGTTGATTATGAAAAGAAACGTCAATCGCGCCTTCTTAAGGAGCAGGATTCTGTGGATTCTTCTTCGACCGGAGCAGCTAGTCCTCTACCCCAAGATGAACCTGAGAAAAAGGAATCACGTTCTCCGACACCTCCAAAGCATCTTTCTCATTCTTCTGAGGCAGATGATGATGATGAAAAGGAGGAAGATGACGAGGAGGAAGATGAAGAGGAAGGGGAAGAGGAGGAGAGCGAGACTTCTAGTGTTCAGGCTAGGGAGGAAGTTGAAAAGGCCAGAAAGGCAAGAGAAATAGCAGAAGAGGAAAGAAAAGCTAAAGAAGAGGAAGAAAGAAAGGCTAAAGAAGAGGAGGAAAGAAAGGCTAAAGAAGAAGAAAAGAAGAAGGCTGAGGCCCCGGCTCAGCGCAGGAGGAGGATAAGAGACGAACCACCACCAGCCGTAGATGAGAAGCCTGTTTTGCGTCGATTCCGACAGCGATAATCTGTGATGAAACAATGGATTTTGAAGTTGTTATGACAATGAAGTCAATTCACACTCTTGGGGATTGAAAAAATAATATATAATGTGTCCTAAAAAACCTCTTAATGCCTTTATTAACGAATAATTTTCTTGAAACTATGACCTTCAAGAATGCATTTGGTTTACCAACAGATAAATGATTTTGGGTAGTCAAATGAGAATGGTTGTAGAAATTTTAACAATGGATTTTTAAATGTTATAAAAATAAAGCTTTGAAATATTGCCTTTAGACTAAAAGTGGAAAATTTATGGAAAGGTTTTTGATCCCTACATACCACCTTAACACAAAATGCAAAAATTATACGTAAAGCATAACGTACATGCATAATTTTTTATAATAATTTTTTTATTTGACGCCGAAATCGAAGGCAGGAACTTCGAGCATTTTTAACTACAAAATAATTTATATAATTAAAAAAAATCTTAAGCTATTTACTGCATTTTTTATGAGTTGTACAAATATATTACTTTACGCTTAATTTTCGCATTAATCATCTGTTTGATTACGGGCGTATTAAACTTATAGTTACAAAAATGTGTAATATATCGGAATTTTTTTCTCTTTTCAAAGCTTCTATAAACTGTGAATATAACTATTAGTGTATTTTTCTGATGATATTCTTATTTGACAATATATGATCATTTATCTATATGTCGAACAAAATGCATACGTTTTAAGCATCTCTTAAAAGATCATTAAGAGCTTTTGAGGGACACATTGTATGTCTCAAGTTCGATACTTGAGTGACAGTATTTAAGGGTCACCAATGACAAATGAATGCAATGACATTCCTTTCTTTGAACCTTGAGATCCTATGAATAATCCTTATTGAAGTATTCACTATCGAAAATAAGCTACTAGAATGTGGAGTTTTTTAAAAATAGCATTTTACTACCCAGTATTATCCTATACCCTTCCTAAATACTTCTTTTGTTACACATATTTATTCTAGAAATAAAATGTTATATATAACGTGAATAAAAGTAAATAATATTCGTATAACTCTGCGTAGAATGCCGTAAAATGAACAAAATTAATTTATTTCTTAATTTTAAAATTTTTATTAAATACTTTGTAATAAAATTGTTTTATAACTATATTTTCAGAAATAAATTCTGTCAGTCGAATGTCTTTCAAAATATTAGTTGAATTTATAAATTATTTTTCTTATTGAACTGAATTCAAATTTTACTTTTTTCGCAACTCATGCGAATCAATTTACTTAATGAGAGCGCCATTTTCAAGTACTGTATTGTTGACTTTGTTGTGTTTTGTGTTGCAAACCTCTTTAAGAAGAGTACCCATGGAAAAGAATTTATTTCATTTATTTTTCAGATTATATATTCGTATTTTTTTGAGAAATAGAAAAAAAAATTATTAAGCATTATGTATACCCATTTTTTTGTCCCATGATTTATATACTTGATTTCTTGTAATCTGCTTTTTGTTTTGAATTGTTTTGTATTGATAATAAGCCAAAATAGTATTAAATATCATATCAAAAATTTTTTGCATATTTATTTTATGAAGAATATGTGTGTTTTGTACTTTTCAAAAAAAGTCCCCTATAAGATTTTAAGTTTTCATGTATTTTTGTTTGTTTGTAAAAAGATCTTTTGCTGTTATGAAAAAAAAAGAGAATTTTGATTCTAATAAATGCATAATTAGTGTTTCGCCTACTAAAGTTATATATATTACTTCTTTTCCTTTAATGGATATCTAAATGTACTTACATTACACCAAAATAATTATATAGCTAAAAGGGAAACAGTTTTTTTAAAATCAAAAATGATATATTACAAAATTTTGATTTTTTTTTAAATACAAATTTGAAAAATGGTGTTAAATTCTCTGAGTACATCAGAAAAAAAATTGTAAATTTGCTATCGTTGTTTTAAATATCTAGAACTGTTGAATTATTACATAACGAGTATTAAGAGGAGCTATAACAAAAATTAAGATATTAATATTGTCCAGTCTACCTTGATTAATTTTTAGGTTTTCATATTTGGATATAGACCCACAAGATATCATACTAAGACCATAACCATTCTTTATTCGCTTAACACATTTACAATGTTCGAAATAGCTTCCCTAATGACATAGTTCTTTTTAGGCCGATTTTCAGCCTGTAGATCTCAGAAGAAACTCCACACTAGTAAAATATTTCTTCAAAATCTCACTAGCTATGGCTTTCAAAGTCAAACTTTGGAGTTTCTACAGAGGTGGAGCAATAACCAAAGGCTAAAGAAAAATAGCCCTTTTAGCCAAGCTGATTCTAATAATTTTATTTCTAGGGATGTCAAGCAATATAATTTGAAACAGTGTATTGACCTCTCTGTGGGACTAGATGAAGTCTACTTCCGCGCATGGATCTCCTTTCATATGTGAGTAAGAAATCAGATATTCCTAAACATTTAAGGCAGAGAGAGAAAGTTGACTCTTAGAAATAATAAATATCCCTAAAGATGCTATCCAAATTTACACCGAGGGAAGCCGAAATGAATGGGACTGTTCCTGTAGTGGAATTTATATTAAATCCAAAAGTTGCTATGAAAAAATTATGTCACATGATCGATCTTCGTTGACCATATCGTGGGGTTTCAGCGTAAGTTAGAGGTGTGGGATTCTCGAAATGATGAGACATTTTAGAATTCTTAATATGACTTTTATTAAGAATTTAACTTAAATTACTTATATATCGAACAAACTTATATTAAGTGAGAATAAACCAAAACACGTAGCCGTAATTAACACAGATCGCTCAATTAGATCACTTAATATAATTATACTATATCCTCCTACTCTCAATCTCAATAACATATTCGCATTCAGAATATAATCTTCCTACCTTGGTTTCTACGCAACGCCCAATCCACTTCAGATATTTCTCTAAGCTGGCGTACAATGGTATGTACCTTGGATGAATGGCGAGATTTTCGTGATTCTTAGGTAAGCCGTCAATTTACACTTCTTTCTCTAAATTGCCATCCCGCTTACTAAAACTTCTGTCCTTTTAAAGGTTATCTTATTTGCATCTATCCTTCGTTTCACTTCTTGGATTTGGGTTGGAAAAGATTTGCCATTAATCGTGGCCGTCAAAGAACACAGAGGTTATGTTAGAGAAAGGACGCGTGAGACGTCACAATTAGTAAGCGAAATTTAGATTTTTGTTCCGTCTTCCGAAGTGAATTGATTGCCATAGATGTAGAACTCAACTCGATTATAAATTCTCCTGGTTCATGAGACATCTGGATCTTGTCGGACAGCCGCAGCTCTATCCAACACCTTTCTAAATGGCACAGGGGGAGTTATAACACATGGATTCCATCTCACGTAGACATCCATGGTAATGAGACAGCTGACATTTTGGCCAAAGAAGGAGCTAGTGAGTCATTGGTCATCCTTAACTTACTGACTTATCTGGAATTATTTTCAAGGGCTAATAAGTTTAATAGTGCCATTTGAATCACTCCACCCACGCACCAGTGCGATGCCCTGGATGTGCTCTGACTCTTCATTGCAGCAGTTATGAGTAAACATCTCTCAGTAGACTAATGAGTGGTCATATTAGATCACTGTTCTATTCCAATGGTGACAAGATCTTTCCAACGTGCACCAAGTGTTGCAATACCCAGGCTAAGCCCGACCACATCCTTGATTATCTGGAACTGGCAAGAAAGACCTTTATTCTTTGCTGATGTTCGTCTTGGAATTTTTACGAGTGAACAAGATCATGAACCTAATTTAGCTCTGTTAAATATTGGCGATTAGCAACAACAACAACGATATTCAGTTTGGAGAAATAAAAGGTTTCTACTTCAAGAGAAAAGAATATGTTAATTATAAAAAAAGGAAATTAAGATAGCAAGCTGATAATATACACCATAAATCTAATTTTTAATTAAGTTCCCTTTATCAACATCCATGACTATCAAATATGCATTGCAAAATCTCTAACACAAAGCCTCAACTCAATCAATATCACCATTATTGTATTGTTTATCTCCCTCAATTGCACAGTAAGTGAGCTTAATATTAAAAAGATTAGCAGATGCAGCTCATACCTATTTGTATAAATTTTGGAAAATGATCATAAAAACTGACTAGAAAAATTAAAATAGATAAAACAAAATAAAAATAGTGAAAAAAAATAACGTAATAAAATCCAGAACGAGTATCCCATCACTATAAAAAAATTGCGCAATGCATATTCTTGAATAAATATAATTAGTTAAACCACTAGGCATTTTTAATGTATATGATGGTTGCCCAAATGAAAAGTGGACAAGTTGAATAAAAAGAATACCTTTATTGGAATTTAAAATAAATCGCCTTAGGTATTGTAACACAGGTCCCATTGTTTCGACAGTAGGTCTATGTTTTCGCAGTAGAAATATTGAGGTTGATTCTCGAGGAAGTCATGCACAGCTTCCTTCACCTCATCGTCCGAATGGAAACGTAATGCTCTCTTAAGTGGAAAAAAACATGGAAGGTTTCAAGGAAACAAATCCGGACGGTACCATGGGTGTTTCAACACTTTTCAACAATTTTTTTAAGGTTTAAGGCTTCACGAGAGACGTTTGAGCCGACATTGTCATGGAGATCTGGTATCGTTTGCCCCCCTTCACGAAAATTTAGCACCAATTATTCGAATTAAGCAGTGCTCACCGTAGATTGACCCCATTCGCTGATAGTTGTCCGCATTCAGCTCTCCTTCAGCAATTAGAAATCATACTACCACGCATTGCTCCGATATGGACGCATCCATGAATATCAACTACTTTACTTTTGATTTTTTCCTCTACCAAGAACAGGTTTCGTCAATGCATGTCGTATGCGGTATACACCTCCTACCACCCTTTATATCCATGTTCTGTTGCGCTGCTATAACTGTAATCATTTTGATACAATTACAGTAGAACCTGTTTTTGTGCGGTCTTTTTTTATGCGATTTCCTTTTTGTGCGATCTTTTTTTTTATGCAGTGTATGAATTTCAATGGCTTTGGCACCACTGTAATGTTTTATATCTATTTACTAGTGGCGTAACGGAGAATGTTG
>BMAV01014538.1:160596-176423 GCA_019973955.1 Trichonephila inaurata madagascariensis
CCCCCCCCCCCACCTGAAAGTCAGGTTTTATTAAAGGCAAATTTAAATAATCTTATAAATCGGGTAAATACCTATATTTAGCGTAAGTCAGGCCTTGGGCTCCTAGAGTCCTCCCCCTCCCCGTGATGCGGGGATGTACTTTACGCCACTGAAACGTAGACACTTCAAGACACTCTGTTCATTTGTTATAAACAGTCTCCCGACGATGCGCATTCAGTTGTTTTCTCTCAACGCTCCAGCATCCCGCGCTTGATTGAAGACGAAACTTTCAATGACAGTGACATTATCAATAATTTGATAGATTATGAAGCCGGACAAAAAGAACCGGATTCTTTGAAAGCGGATAAAAATATTCAGGGATCCAGCTTTCCAATAAATTGGAAAAGCATTTTATTAAAATAAATACCAGTTAAGAAAGGAGTATAAAATTCCAAAAAGGGCTTCAATCATGTATATCTCGTTATCGTTACATTTACAAGCAACTGACCACCCGACCTTCGACCAAAAACTTATTTCTTACTGTAGGTTGCCAAAAAGTAAATCAATTGAATTGTACCTTTAAGTGACGAAAGCGATTTTGAACTTATTTATTACAGGGCTTTGGATTACGATGAGTAGCAATGAATTATGTATGTGCATTTTGAAAACTTATCTGTGTATACAATAAGAAACTATATGTTTTAAAAATGTTTTCATGTGTAATATTTAATTATTTATTTTGTTATGGAAGTACTCTTACATAAATTTCGTAAATAATTGGCATATTTTATGAATGCGACTTTTTTTATGCGGTCCCTATCCACCACATAAAAAAAGTTTTTGTAATATTTCCAAGAATTAGTTCATTATATGTAAGAATTTATGAAATTTATGAACATTTTTTTTGTTCGTTTTTTATACTGTCTCTATCTACCGCACAAAAACAGATTCAACTGTACAATGTCCTTTTTTTTCATTTGGGCAACCCTTATACTTAGAAATTTCCTGAATTATCTGCAATAAAAAATTTAGATTTTTTTCATGAATCAGTATTTTCCCTAATAAATTTTTAAGCGTTCCAAAAGATTCCTTAAAAGTATTAGAAATAATTAGCATCTCACATTTAAACATGAGAAATAGTAAAAAATAAAACCAAATCAGAAAACAATTGACAACCTGGCGAAAATATTACCAATTAAAAATCGTTTTAGCAAAAATGATAGGAACAAGATTCAAATCAAACTTTTTTTTAATGATCAATATGAAATACATGGATTTTTATTTCCAAGTGCAAATTCATGAGCAAATACTTTATGGAAAGAAATTAAATTGAGTAAGATTACTTTAATTATCTTTCTGAATTATTAGAAAGCGCCGTGTTTTGCAAGGCAGAAGGAAATTGCTTTCTGTTGTAATAATGAAGAAATTAGCAGCATGGAAGATTTAATTAATTTTTTATTCAGACGTATTGTTTTACATAATGCTTCAATTTTTCTGTTCTAATTACTATATATTTTTGTAATCTAGGAAACTTTTTTAAGATAAATTTGCGAAACTAATCGTGATTTAAAAAGCATTATTACCAGTGATTTCAAAATAAATTTTAATGATATATAATTGCATTAAAAATATGCGTATTACAAAATTAAAAAAAAAAATTATTGCGTATTACAAAGATAATTCTTTATTTATTTGGGAATTCTTATTTTCTTAAGAATATTTTCAATTTGAGAAACTGATGTGCGATTAATATTTTGACTTGAGCGTTCATACGGATAAGATCCCAAACGTGAAACGTAGAAAAATAATTTGCTATACTTTTATTCTCTCTCCCTCATCAGTATATTATAGTAAAGCTCTTCTTAATTAAATTACGTCGAATCTGTGTAATGTTAATTTTGTTAGTGTATGGCAGTGCTTCTCAAACTTTTTATACTTGCAACCCAATTTTCAACCTTAATTTTCATCGTGCACCCTTCCATACAATAATAATGTATTGAATTCAATAATATACTTTAACGTAAGGCAACACAATATGACTTTAATTATAAACCGTACAAATTATCAAGATAAGTATTAAATTTTGTATATAATTTTATGACATGTCCATAGGGCCACTAGTAATTATTAAACTTGTTCTTAACTTAGTGCTGTTGAATTAATTATGAAATACATTTTGCAGTACTGATACATTTATAAGTGTATTATATCAGTGTAATTGTGTATTTTAATTTTTATTACGTCAGAATGTATTTTTTTGCTTCCTTTTAGTAGATTAATAATTATTTTAAAAATAATCTTTTGTTTTCGACTTTTCGATATACTCGCGATCCTCTGTAGGGTTATGACACCTTCTAGAGGTGAGCACCTCACAGTTTGAGGAACGTTGGTGCATGGTATAAAAAGACTGGATTGTATCAAAAAAAAATACATGTTATTTATTCATAAATAAAACTACACTAATATAAATGAAACTTTGGGGAATATTATACTACAGAGAATAAGCTACAAGAGTTTCGTTAGTTATTGAAATTTTAACTATTTACTATTGAATTTTCTTTCAGAAAAAATACTGTACTTAATATTTTAAAAAAAAAAAGCCTTTTAACCTACTACTGTATTACAGCTTGACGGCTGGTATAGTAATTTTTTTCTAGAATAAAACTATTAAATTTCTTATTTTCTGTTAAAAAAAAAAGTTGAAAAATGAATTGGATTACAATGAGCCAATATACGCGAATTAAATACTTACGATAATCAGGTAAATATTCAAAGAAAAGCTTGTGAAAGTGATAAAAGTGATGTTATGGGAAATGAAAAAATAATGTTTATCGACTGATGTTCATTTAAGTTAAAAAATACTAAAATTATAAAGCATTTTTTTTATTTTTAATTAAATTTCCTGTTTTTAAAATTAGTTCTTAAGAAATCCGAATACGTGTTCCGAGCACTTTTTTAATAATACTGTACAAAAACATTGTTAAGGCTTTTTATGGATCAATACCAATGAATATTAATATTTAGCGAGCAATATTTAAATTAAATTATCTAAATTTAACAAAAATCACAATTATAAGTGAAATTTTAACATTTTTTAGAAGATACCTTAAAGCAGTTAGAAAAAAAGTAATAAACTTATATCAATAAAAATATAGCTAAAATAAACTGCACACATTTCTTTAGGGAATGTACTAAAATTTTAATGCTTTATTAAACATAAATTTTAGAGCTGATTGAATAATTTTTACAAGAAATATAATATTAGGGTTAATTTATAAGATTATTATTGAATTAACAGTTCATAACTTAAAAAATATTTTAGTACATTCCCCAGAAAATAATATGAATATCAGATTCGAAAGTATTCTAGAGAAATATATTAATCATATTTTCAGTTTTCAGACCATGATAGATTTTGAACGATTTAAATTTCTCTGTCTAATAGATTAAGGAGATCCACTTCCAGTTTTTCTAATTTTAAATCATTTATTACAACTCGGTTTGTAGGTAATGTATAAATAAAATAAAATTTGTTTTGTAAAACCATAATATTTCTCTATTCAATAAAATAATAATATAATAATAAAAAACTATAAATGTGCTTTCTGACCAAGTTTGTCATTTCAACATGTTTGAATACCTTGGAATATCATATAAACTTAATTACAGAAAAATATCTTGCCCATTTCATTTAGCAGGGTCTTTGTAGGAATAAAATGATTAAATTCAGCATAAAAAATGATGCAATCTCTCAAAGTGGTTTAAATAAAAAAAATAAAAAAATAATTTTATGAGTTGAAATGTGTCTAAGGTATACGCTGTCTTTTAAAATAAACAGTAGAAAGAGAAAATTCTTAAAAGGAGTGTTATTCAAAGAGTTTTAGCAAAAACATCACAGAATTTTAAACATTTTATGAGAAAAAGCTCCTTTTATCAAGCGAAATTTATTTTAAGTGTCTCCAGGGATGTTTATTTATTCGTTTCTTTTTCTTTTTACCATACTTTAGAAACAAAATTTCTTTTTCTCTAAACTTAAGTTACTCTGAAAAATACGATAAACACCAGTCTTTTTTCAAGTGAAGAATGTTTTATCCGATATGTTTTCAACTTTTACTGATCATTCAATTTCTCATGCACAATTCTTTCTCATTCAATTAATTCTCTCCAAACTAAGAATCAGAAAGAAAAAAAAAGTAATTATTATATAGGGTCAAAGTACTGATAGCTTGTGGTTAGAATGAGAGGTTGAATTTTTTAAAAAAAATCTCTTTATAAAATTGACTAACTTGTACGGGGATACATTCCGTAAATAATACCAAACATATAGAAAAGGTTTATGTATATATATACAATTTGTACAATTTTCAGTTACTGAACACTTTATTTGAATTTTGACTCTGTGTATCAGAAGATTAGTGAAAATATAGGTTAAAGTTGCGAATCAAAGATGGTCTGAATGGTATAAGATTGCAATAATGTACTAAATAAAGTTTAACTATCATCAATTTGCAAGCAAAACTGAAACATAATGAAAAGTAGATGAGCAAGATTATTACCCTCATTTTTCGTTAAGTAGCATAGTTTATCTCAACACTGAATAATGAAAAATGAAAAATAAAACATAATTGAATTTTTTTTACTAAACAATACATCTTTTATGGACTGGAATGTCAAACTATCCATTCTCCAGGTAGTAATATGCAAAGTTACAAATTTCTAAGATATTTTGGTCAAGCGACTACAAATTAAAGGAAAATGTTATAAAAAAGAACGGTTTATTTTAAAATCTTGTTAGATAGTTTTTCTTTTACTAAATTAATGTTTTGAATTTTAATAATAAAATGTGAAAATATTTTCAGAATTTTCGCAATTTTAATTCTATTAATGAACCTCTTTCACATTTTTTTTATAATTTTTTTTCTTTAGACAAATACAACGAATCTCAAACATTTTTGAGCTGAAAATTAGCTCTAAATTTGACACTAGTTTATACTAGTTTCTAAAAATTGCTTAAGAATTATAAGAGGGCAGTTATTTGAAAAAAAAATGAAAATATACGCAAAACTTAATTATTCTATATGTATCATAATGTGTCCATGGATACTAATAAGAGCAATATGAAAGAGTATTTAGGTTTTACTTCAGTAGGAGAATTTAAAAAAATGCATATTAATTAGAACTTGATATTTTTAGATGCAAGAATAAAAAAAGTTATAATATACACATTTTACAAAAGCAACATCATAATAGAAATGCGTAAACTTGAAGTGCAACTAAAGAAAAGAAGGTTGTACGAATGTAGCTAAATTCGTGTGAACAAAAGAATTTAGAACCAACTTCAGATATCTGAGTCAGTTTGAAAAAGTTCAGTACAGGAAATAAAGGACCCGTTCATTTTTGCTTTCTGAAAAAGCTAGTTTAGTGTGGTGCAGAGAACATTGGCATTAGATCAGGGATTTTGTCTCGAAATATCTTCATTTAGAGGAAACTATCCTGTAACATCAGAGAAAAGAGACCGGTATATTAACGGAGGTTTGATGTCTGGGAGGGCAATACCCCTCTCTCTTGGACGAGGGCACAGAACTCCATGTTCTTGACAGTCGAACTACACTGCTGGCCACCGTAAATGCAACACCAAGAAAGACAAGAGGTAGCACAACAAAATTTATTTTGTAGATAACATGTTGACCAAGTATCAAATGATTAAATTTATAGACTTCTGTGAAGTGTGGTTCCTGCCAGAATCGGTAGCCAGAGTAGCCGCCATTGTTGGAGATCACCGCTGCCACACGCCTCGGCATTGATTTAAAGAGACTTTGGATGTGTTCTTGGGGTACAGTAGACTAAGCAGCTTTCACACGTTGCCAAAGTTAATGTGGTTGTGGCAGCTGGGAGTATAATCTGGGTCAATCGTTGAGCAACCATGAACTACATGTTTTCTATCAGCGAAAGATCCGGAGAGCGAGCCGGCCAGGGAAGCAATTCAATCTGGTGATTGACGAAGAACCTTTGGACAATGCGTGCCATGTGTGGTCGTTCATTATCCTGTTGAAATATGGCTTTGGCCAAGCCCTGAGGGTAAGGAAGGACAACTGGCTCCAACTCCTCGGAGATGTAGCGCTGGCTGTTTAAAATACCAGCAATACGTACTAGAGGAGTGCGAGAGTGATATCCAATACCGCCCCATACCATAATACCCGGTGCAGGACCATTGTTGCGGTGCATAACGCAGCTGTTCAGCATCCTCTCTCCATGGTGTCTCCAGACCCGAATCCGACCATCGTGGTGTTGCAGACAGATGCGTGACTCGTCAGTAACGACAACTTCATTCCATTCTGCCGCCCACATCCTTCTTTCATCGCACCATTGGCGGCGTAGACGTCTGTGGTTCTGCATCAAGGGTAGACCAAGCAATGGATGACTTGCAGACAGACCACTCTGCTGTACACGGCGTTGAATGGTACGCGCAGACACTGAATGATACGTTACAGACTCAATGTGCTGTGCTATGGTTCCTGATGTGACTGAGCGATCCGTCACTGCCCGGCACCTAATTTGCCTGTCCTCACGTAAAGTGGTGCACTGAAGTAGATGCGATCGACCACGTCGGTCCATCGTACCTTCCTGCATCCATCGGTCACATATGCGCATTACAGTTGTTTGGTTTCGTCCAACATGACTACCGACTTCCCTGAAAGATAATCCACAATCTCGGTAGGCCACTATCCTTTCTCTGTCGAACTCGGATACTTGATCAAAAGCTGATCGCTGTTGTCTATGAGACATAACTGATCGTTTTTTGGAAAAAAAAACCACAAAAAAAAAACACAATTGCCGAACTTGAAATCGTCGAAATCTCCAAGCCTTAAATATCGCTTTGAGGTGGCGCCACAGGCGCGCGTGATGTGTGTCTGCGCTGAAATTCTAATCATTTGCATATCTCACCTCCGCTAATGTATGTTGTAAATTTCATGTTATTTTCATGCTTCCTTCAGGGTGTTGCATTTATGGTGGGCAGCAGTGTATGAGTGTTATGGAGACACATGGATTAAATCCTGGAGCCCTGTGCTCGCTTTTTCAGGAGGTCATTTGACTCTGATTTTATTCTTATGGAGATGACAATACTGGTTCACATAGGACTGGTCTTGTCTAAGAATTTCTAGAAAGTGAAGATATTTATCGGTTGAAATGGATAATCAATTTCCACACATTACATCTATACAGCCTATTAGGAATGCTGTTGAAAGGACAATGGTAACTCACCATTTTTTCCTATAGCCATACAGGACCGGAAAACTGACTGGAGGATTGAGGCCGCTTGCCGCAACGACTCGTAAAAGATCAAATTTTTATCAAGAATTAATACTGTGAAAACTTTATAGCTTCAAGAGAGAACCATAATATTAATATTGACCCATGTTTTTGTCCCATATTGTAATCTGCTTTTTTGATTTTCCTCTTCTTATGAGCCACACACAGAAACATGCAAGCTTAACATAACTATTGTATGGCAATTTTTGTATTATATCAGACTAAGTGCATACCAAATTCCATTAAAACATGCTCAGTACTTCTTAAAATAACCAACCAGAAGGGAAAATTCTCTCTGAAAGCTATTGTATATTCTATAATGTAAATTGGTAATGCTTTTGTTCAACTTTTTAAAAAACCAACAATATTTTGAAGGCATTTTTGAATGAATTAGTTATGGCCTCTAAAATATCTATGAAAATAGATGGGCTGTTATTGTACGTCATTTTAATATAATTCACACATTTCCCCTAAATCTTCCAATGATACTGTTCTGAGAATATTTTCAAAAATTGTAAAAGCTCTAATTTTTTTTTTTTTTTTTTGCTATACTCTTTGTTTACAAGGATTGTTACCAAATATTGATTAAATTTGGTCATTAGTTTTGGGAGAAAATTTTGTTTCCTTCTCTCAATTTACGAAGCCAACACGTTGTTGCAGTATTTATAAACAACAAAACCTTACTTTTTATAGTTCTTTTGGAAATACCATATTTTTTTCTCTCTTGATTATAAGTAAAACAAAATAATGAAATAGATGAAGCAATAATTGATTGGAATCTTGATACAAAGCGCACCCATTTCTTTTTTTCAATTAGATAACGTACAACTTTGTGTAATTACTTCAAGAAATGAGCTCTGTTGAAAGAGTGATGTCATTGAAAGACCAGTCTGATGAGCCATTTGATCTTGCACTCCAATCAAACGTATTTATCAATAATTCGTTTATTTTTGTTGTGGAATCATGAACATAGTTTTTCTTTTCGCACTATTATTATTTTGAAGTATTTTATTAAATTCTGGCAAATTTAAGAATAAAAGAATATTTAGGTATTTTTAGATAGGTAGAAATATTCTAATTATAAGAGTGACTAAAACCATAATTTTACAACTTTAGAAATTGAATTTTATGCAGACATCACGAAATGAGTCAAAGAAAAATCAAAATATAAAAAAATCAAAATTCATAAAGATAAGTAAAGTATAGCTGTATATATCTGTAAAAATATTGTATAGTTGCGGATTTAGAATTTTATATTAATTTAAATATGAATAAATGATTAATTATAGACGTATAAAGACATTGTTATAAAAACAAACAAGCAAAATCGCATTTTTGAAGCCTATTTGTTTATTTTCATGAAGACAATAAGAATTACCGAAATAATTGTAGAATATTCATTCATAGTGTCAAAGTAAAGCTCAAATTTTGAAATACTACCATTTACTACCATTTAAAATATAGAAAAAGTTTTCCAAAGATTTATCAGTGAAACGAAGTATCTTAATTCTTTTAAGATCTTTGATAAAATAAGTCGCGCTCTCTTTCTCTATTTTCGGAAAAAAACTAATAAATATAAACTTAAATTGAATTCACAAAATTAATATTTCATACAAACTGTAATCAAAAAGCAGTTTCACATTAGAATTTATGGTTTAATTATGCTTTAATTTAATGCTTTTTACAAGTAGAGATTCAAGAATAAGTAATCCCCTCTCCCATTAAGACTTACCTAAAGTACAAAAGTTATATAGAAAATAACCTAAATAATAATCTGAAACATATTTTATAATAATCACATGGATTTCATTCTAGGATTATGAATTTCGGGAGATACCATGCAAAAATATTAAATTGATCGTAAGCTGCTATCATAGTTACATTTTATAATCATTTAGTATTTTTCTCAAAGTCAATTATACGATTGTTTGTTTTGTTCAAATAAATTTGTTTCAATTGTTTCGTATTTAGAATGGTTGCTGATTGGCTTGATGAATTTTTCCTCTTGTTCTGTATCAGCAGAGATCCTGAAATTATGAATGGTTTGTACGTTTCCGGTTGATGAGGCCTGCAATGGGTGGTTGATGCATTTTGGAGGTTAACAAGGCAATTAAACAGGGAAACTTCTCGTATGGAAGTCGTGCATTGCACTTGTTTCAATTCATAACAGCCGGATGCCTATCATAAAAACAGTAGATGCTTGTTTATATAATCTGGGAAGGTTTTTTCCCTCACAGAGCTTTTTCTCATACATTATCGGTTTTTTCTGGAAATGTTCTGCAGGGGATCTGTAAGAGGGTTTTTTCTTCTTTTTATACAACATTTATTTTAATGGGAAAGGAATGTGAGAAAACAATTTTGTTTATTTTTATATTTAATTTTGTTGCAGAACTATATATATATATATATATATATATATATATATATATCCAACATTTAAATCTTAATATTTTTTTAAAACTTTTTAATCATGTATTCAACTAATATTTGGAAAAATTAATGATTTTATGGAAAACTAACGAAAACAATATATTTTTTACAGATTTTTCGTTGAAAAGTTAAATCTAATCAGAGCGCATGAGCATTATTATATACTACAAGAGAGTATTCTGCTTTATTGAAAGTAGCTGTTATTTACCATATAATCCGGCGTATAACACCCACTTTTAACACAAAAAAAATAAGATCAAAATTTACGGGTGCGGTCCGGGTATAAAAATGAGAGCTTTAAAAATATAAAAAAAAATTATCCCATAAAAAATTAGACATCTACATATATCGAAATAATGGGGATTTTTTTTAAAAAAATGAAAGAAATGACATATCTTATGAACCTAAAGGTTTGTATATTATTTTTTCAACGCCTGGGATAGTACTTCAAATAAATAATTTCAAAACATACACGTACATTTCAGGTTTCTTCGTAAAAAAGGATGTACGTGTTATGCCGCAAATATACCTAAAAATTAAAATGCAGTTTGAAAGCGTAGGTGAGCGTTATACGCCGGATTTCACGGAATGTACAGCCTATGCGTGTTACTAAACAAATATCTCTATGATAACTGAGACTAATATAATAATGACTGATAATTAATGACTAATAAGTTCTCTAAAATATTTATGAGAACTGATTAAAATTATTCTGAAGATTAAATACAAGTAAAGCTCAATATTATAAAATGATGAACATTATACTACTGTTGCATTCATTTGCAAGTTGACTGGAAATAGCAAATTATACTAACAATCAAGATATAAGACCGTGAATAGTTCATAAAAGATAAATAATGTAACCTTTGAGCTACTTTCTTTCTTTATGTATTTAAAAAATTATATTTTATCATTTTATATAGTGTTTCTATTCCAGAAAATGATACGGGATGAAATTTTTCACATATTATTCACACAATTTTAAAAATTAAAAAATTTTTAAAGAAAGTTTGGAAAATTTTAAAATCCTATTCCTTCTGTAATTATTAATTTTTTAACCTGAAATTTTTTTGTAATATTCTTATATGGATGTTATAAATAACTTTAGGGATCGATTTTACAATAACTTAATTCGTTTTTGAGAAAAAAAATAAAATGTTGATATACATGCTAAAAATCAACGAAAAAGCCAATATCTTTTGCATTAAAATTTTTTAAAAAAAAAGTATTTAGTTTGCAGCAAAATGGATCCCTAATTTTGTTGCATACTTTATATGCAACACACAGCAAAAAAATGGAAGTGATTGGTAAATAATTGTGGAAGGAGTAGCGTTTTGAATGCACTAATGTTTCGAAAAACACAAACTGAGAAAAACCACTTTAAAGTTTATAATTCTGAAAAAAAATATATAATAAGCTTAAATAAACTTAAAATACAACTTTAAGATATTAGTTATATATTTTTCTTGAAAATAATTGTATTTTTGTATTTTTTCAACCCATGCATTTTTATAAATGATCAATTTTAAGAAGGTATTAATTGCACAAGAAAATTCAAGAAAAATGTTAAAAAAAAATTTTTTTTTTCTGTCACGACAGAAAGTTTAGTTTTTTTCTTCACATAATACTGATGTATTACATTTGTATGAAAAATTTATCAGGAATAAGAACTGAAATTATGAAATTATTAATATAAAAAGCCTTAATTCTCAAAAATTTCTCATGCACACATTTCACAAAGAAGAAAAATTACATTATTGTATTGCCTCGGAGATATTCTGCTTTACATATTACACATTCTTTTTTTATAGTTATTATTTCTTTTTATAAAATAGATTTTCTTATCATAACGCTTTTTTTAGCCTTTTTTTCTAAAAAGGGGGTGTGTCCGAATTGCCTAATTTGTTTTCAAATGAAGTTTTATTCAACTTCTAACTTTCCGACTTGCACAAAAGATATATCAATCGAAAGATAATAATTGAAAGAATAAGATTAAATAAAAATAAAAAAAAACGATAGGTCGGTCATTTTTGGGGTACCAAGTCTTTTTAAATTGAAAGCTAATCAATGAGCAATTTGCATATTTCTAAATAAGGCTCTCCCTCGTTAAATTAAATAAAAGAATTCAATTTAATTAAATAAATAACAAGGAAAGAAAGAAGGGTATAAGAGCTTTCTTTATTTAATTTATTCGGAAAAGAATATTTAACCGTACACAATTTTTAATTTAAAAAAATGCATATGTTCAAAATATATTTTAAAAAACCATGTTCAAAAAGATGATTTAAAGCTCAATTTTTTTCTGATGGGCATTTTTTTCATTTAATAGAGCCAAATATTTTAGCAAATGATTTAAAAGTATAGCTGCATATAAGCTATTCAAATTATTCGCAAGGGCTTTCATTCAAATTCAATTACGAATTCAGAAAAAAGCTACCAAAACTTGATGTCCTTGGATTTAAAATGCTCTTTTATTCACATAAAAGCTTCGATGACGGCATCATTCTATTTAAAAGTCTGTTTTTTCTGGAGAAAAAACAATAAATTAGACGGTATATTTTTTTTATCTAATATTTTTTTTCACCACTTTACCTGTAAAATGTCACAATAAGTAAATCTAAATTATTTCGTATTGTAGTTGCATTACATATCCCTTTAAAAATATTTTTTAAAGTCATAAAGTCTAAAATGTTTTGTTATAACAAGTTTTATTACATTTTTTCAGTGAATAATTTAATATTTCGCATTTTTCGTATCGAAATGAAGAGCGTTCTTTAAAAAAATTATGAGAATTTGTTTTACAACTCTTTTTAAAAAAAAAAAAAAAATAGAGAATAAGTTACAAAGGGCATATTTTATTAAAATGTTAAAAAAGTTTTAATTATTTTCAATTGAATTATGATTACTTGTTATTTTAGTAAAATACTTTTTTGCCACTTGTAAGCAGATAGAAAACAACATTTATTTTCAGTGCTACGACTGTGAAGTAAATTCATATTACGTTTCAACGATTCTTATTTTTGAGCATTTTGAGTATTTACCTGGAACAATTTTCAACCTGCCAAAAGATCTTGCGAGAACAGCACAAGGATTTAATATAGCTGGCACACGGAACGTAAGGATTTTCATCATCTTTGAAAAGAAACAAATGTTTGTTCCTCAGCATGACTAAAAATATAACAGCAAGTGACATTTAAAAGACGTTTAACACTTAGCAATTTTAATTTAAAGCGCCAATTGAAATACTGAATTAGAATTCAAATTTGCCTTTGAGATTTTTTGAAGTTTTTTTTTATTCAACGTTGAAATTACTGATAAAATTAAAACAAAAAAAGGGTTATTAAGGTATGTTTTATAATTTATCTAAACTTTAAGATAACTTTCATTATTTGAATTTCTTTTCATTGCTTTTAAACAAACCGGCTTGTACGATCTTAAATGATTTTTGTAGTTTGTTTAATTCTCCTTCTAAGTATGTATTGAAAACTTATGAAAACATAGATACAAATTTAAACTTTAGTTAAATGTTCACTCTTCTTGCAAATGAATTTATATATATATAGACTGAACTCTTAAAATTGATTTTAAAAGAGAAAAAATAATTGAAATTTATTTTTTTCCGTAACAAACGCTAATTGTTTTCGTAAATATCAAACCCTATTAAGGTTGTCAGAGTTAAAAATAAAATCAATTTTTGTTTTTATAACTACTTTTTTAATTTTTTCATTCACATGATATTTTTCTCATATCTCGTGATATAGTGCAAAAGTAAATAAAAGTTCTAGGGCTTAGATAATTGAAAGGAATGATATCTATTAAAAACAGAAAAATCTTCAAATATCAACGAAGTATCACATTTTAAAGTGCTTTTAGAATGACTACTACTCATTTTTTTAGATATTAAGACTTTTCTATAAATTTTTTTCTTTGAAATGCTAACATTGCATGGTAAATCTTAAAGGAAAAAAAGAATTTTCTTTGTTTATCAGCCGAGAGAAAAGTTGAGGGGATATAAATGGATCCTGCCGGCGAACAAATTCCTAATTACCTTCCCAGCGGGAAACATAAACGAAGATAAGATTCCAGCGATGAATGGTGAAAAATATCTAAATTGCTATTTTTCATTGATAATAATTGTTTACTGTCCTTGCTCATAAAACTGCGAATAAGAAAAATATTATAAAATTTTGCACTTTATGAAATGTATCTTACAGCAATTTCTTTAAAACTAAACTCCATTTTTTCACGTGTTACATTAAGTTTGTATATATACATGTATATACTAAGTAACATCGAAAAAAAAATAAGTACAACCCTCTGAAGTCAAAATGTGAAGAAACTCAGCAAACAGAAAGCTACAACAATGGATAATAAGTGATATTTATTTCAAAATGATATTCTAACAAGAGAGCGAGAGTAACATCAGGACCACCGAGAGCAACGATGCACGAATCTACATGTCTAAAGGAGAGTAAGGATGCGTACTGAGAAGGATAAATCTCCCTTCCCTGTCAGCCAATTGCAACAATTCGTTTTCTAAATGTGGTAGTGTCCGGGAATCTAAGCGACGTCTAATCACATTCCCCTACATGCTGTACTGGTGAGAGATCGGGGAGAATGGTGGCCAGGGAAGAAGTTGTTTATTTTGCAGAGCACGTTGCTTGATGTATGCATTCTGAGGGTGGATGTTATCCTGCTGGTAAGGGCTACTGGACCTAATGTCCCCTCAAAGTAGTGGAGTGTCACCGGTGGCATCACACCATCATCGTGTTGTTTGGTGCCCTGAATACAAATCTGAGGTGAGTTGCTATCTTACGCGATTGCACCCCAAACTATGATGGTGTTTTGTCAGGCGATTGGGTGTTCCTCAAATGCGACAGCACTTACGTTTGTCACCACGTTGGGGCCACACTCGTATACGATGATTATCATAGATCCACTCGAAGCGGGATGATATATATATATATAAGCTGAAAACACGATGATGTGTGATTTCATCATCCCCGTCACTCTAGCCCTGCTTATAATAAATGGAGTTGTCTATGCTGAGGGGATAGTGGTAGTTTTCTTAGCGGACTCCATGACTGAAGGCTACTAGGTACCAATAGACGGGTAACGTTTCCAGTGGATACGAGAATATCAAGGGTGTCCGTCATATGCTGAAAAAGGGCAGCAACTGTGGCTTGTGGACCGCCACCGCTTGTCGAAGAATGCTTCGATCTAACCGTGAGAATGTCACTCTGGCGTAACGGCACCCCTGAAACTTGCCAAATTTACCTGTTTTAACCCTTTTTCCATTACGCGTGGACGCGTCTAGTTGAGTGTAAGCTGAGATTTGACGTATGAACCAACCTGTCCTTCTCAGTTCAATCACCATGTCCCTCGTAAAATCACCTGTCTGCAGGAACTGCTTCCGTTTGGCGTCAGCCTGGCATCCTCTGCAATTACATCCTCTGTCGCCACAAAGTGAAAATTTCCCTTGTAAAAAATAATGGCTTGAATATTTCCCATTCTGCACAGGTATTTTCCCTTATATCATACTCAACGTATGCCGGAGGGCTGCACATTTCACATAATTTGCGTTTCTCTGTGAGCTTCGCCTACCCTAAAATTAGTCTTTCAGTAAGAGAGGGCAGAGTTAATGCGATATTTTAATATGTTACATATTTATATTTCACTTTCTCTGATTAATGCATCATGAAATTTTAAATATTATTATCAAGTAAAATAAAAGGGCAAAATGAGCTGTTAGCGGAAAATTAGTAGTGAGAAAGGATTTTTTTATTTTAAAAAAAAAAAAAAAAATAAAAAACCTAACTATATAATAAAAACTGTCGTGAAAATACGCTAACAATCAAGAATAAAGTACTACTAACTATTAAAAAGGGAAGAATTCATAAATTAAAAAGATTCTATTGAAATTTTATTTCAAACTACGTGTTTAAGCATTAACTTTAAGGTATCCGACTACGTTCGGAACCGTGATTTTAAAAAAGCGCATAAATGGATAATTTTCATGATATTTAGTATCACTTAGATTAGAATACATGTATAAATTGTTTTAAGGCCATTTTGACAAAAAAAAATTATTTAAATACAATATTTCG
>BMAV01014538.1:176523-202438 GCA_019973955.1 Trichonephila inaurata madagascariensis
CTTAGAATAACCTTTTTTCAAAATGCTCTCCTTTTTTGAAAAATGCTTCTATTATAATAATATTTCGCCTGTATATAGCTCAGACCTTTGTACAGAGGCCCAACTATGATTTTTGAAAAATTCACATTATTTTCTGAGTTACAAACATTTGAAATAATTATCGGCGTTTTTTTCTTAAAATTGCTCCCCTCTGTTGCTGTAAAACATGGATAAACCCACTTCTAAGCTATATATTTCAAAAATTCTAGTTGAGCCTCTGTTCAGAGGTCTGAGCTATATACATGCTAAATATTATTATAATAGAAGCATTTTTCACAAAATGAGAATATTTTGAAAATGGGTCATTCTATGTTCATTTTTTGTCAAAATATTGTACTTAAATAATTGATTATTGTAATACTATTCTTAAAACCATTTTATATACATTTTCTAATCTAAGTGACACTAAATATTATAAATATTATCCATTTATACGCTTTGCAAAATCACGATTCCGAACGTAGTCGGATACCTTAAAGAAGATTGTTGATCTGTTAAAAATATGCTGTATTGCCCTTTTTCATGGATAGCAGTTTTATTTCGGCTTTCAAATCGAAATAATCCTTCTGAGAAATTATAAAAATAATTTTATGGACATTCCCCGAACTGCAATTATGTATGTAAATAGTGCCGCCACGTAGTAATTGGTTTATCAAACTAAGTTTAAAAAATGAGTAGTAATTACGCTTTTCAAGTATTAAAACAAAGATTTTGTATGGAATGAAACATGGACTGTGGATAAAATTTGCTGCAATTTGCATTTTTATCTTCATTGAGAAGTAATTTATCTCAACAAATTAGTCTTTAAATACGGACGTTTTTGCAAATTACTTATAATTTAATTTGAAGGAGGGATGGGCTATAATTTTTCATAATTATCAATTTTGGATGATGAAAAATAATAAAGATAAAATATTAATATCGGAGCTTTTTAGAATAGCATTAATTTTCAGTTGAAGGGTCGCATTGATCTTTCAATTAAAGTTTCTAGAACAATTTTTTCGTCTTTTTATTTTAAAGTAAGCATGAGTTTCAAACTATTCGATAAAGAGGAAATTCAAAACTTATATTTTTTTAGAATATTTGACCTTAAAAAATACTATTTTATATATTTTATTCCGTTCAACTTTAATAAAATAATATATTAATAGAAATAATAAAGTATATAATGAATAATGTTTCGCATTTCGTTTTAAATATCTTTACTCTTTGCGTCTTTTTGAAGTATTTGATGATGGGATTCTTTTGGATTACTTTTTTTGATGTATTACAAAAAGAAAAAAAAATTGAAAACGACAATAACTTAATTTAAATAAAATGAGAAAAAACAACTATTATCTTCTTAGTACTGAAAATTACCTTCAACCATGTGGGGTAAAATTTATTTGTATATATATATACCACAAAATCCGGTGTATAACGCGCTCTTTTAACACAACAAATAAGATCGAAACTTAAGGGTGCGCGTTATACGCTGGGTATAAAAACAATAGCTTTAAAAATAACAAAAAAGATGCGCATAAAATTTTTTACCTCTACATGCATCGAAATACTGTTTATTTAAAAGAAATGTGATTTACCTTATGAACTAAAAAAGAGTTGTAGTTCTAGAAGTATACTATTTTTTCAAAAGTCTGGGATAATACCTCGAATAAAGGATATAACTGCAATGTGTATACTAATATTTCAAATTTTTACGTTAAAAAGGGGGTGCGCGTTATACGGTGAATATACATAAAAATTAAAACATTCGTCCTGAAAGTACAGGTGAGCCTAATACGAAGGATTTTACGGTAATTTAAAATATCTTCACATTTTTACTACTTCAATGCCAGTTATATTTTAAATTCTAATTTAATTAATCAAATTTCTTTTTCATTTTAAGTACGCAAACTTATTATCCTTAATTCATTTTTATTAATAATGATTAATAAATAATTATCAGGGTTTGGGAGGAAATAAGAATTTTTGAATCTCACTTAGAAAAAAAAAATAAAGCACGATGAGTTTGCGACGAAAATTCATGGCTTCAGTAACTCATCATCGGAACTTTTTTCTGTCGATTCGTGAGCTTAAGTCCTGGCCCGATGTGGAGGCTGATGCACGTTAAATATGTGTCGAGGCTTAAAGGCCTCACGTTAGCGGGTAAGTTTGGAGACTGCGATATTGTCTCAGGTGTCATCCTTGTCGTTTGACCGTGGTTTAAAATTACGAGGTTAGCATATAACTAGCAAATAAAAACTAGTACTCCAATTGCTCCAATAGTACTCCAATCCAATAGTACTCTAATTGCTTTGATATACAAGCAAATAAAATAAACAATCAATCAAGCAGATAAATGCTTTAAGCATTGAAATCAACCATTTTGCCATTTCATACAAATTTATTTAGGATCAAATCAAATTAGGGCTATATATACATTTAACTTCATTTTCTTAGTTTTTTCTTAGTTTTAATACAAAATGTTAGATATTTTGCCGCTGAAAATTCATCATTGCACGAATATTTGGCTACAAAAGCTTCTATTTAATATTAACCGTTTTCCAAAATTGCTTGGTATGTATTATTTAAATGTATGTATACTCTTTTTTTTATTTTGTAAGTACTTTAAGATGAAAAAATATATATGCATTGTTTTGAGAGAATTGCGAAATGCTAGCTTGAATTTTTTTTATATATATTTCAAGTTTAAAAATTAAGATCTAATTATAGAGAAAGAGACCTTTGACCTTAAAATTAATTCTCTAACCTTATATGATTTCTAAATTTTTTAAAATTTAAAATCGAAGATCGTTTTTATTTGCTAGTTATATGCTAAGTGATAATAGTACAGAAAAAGTTAAACGCAATATCTACAACTCCTAAGGTTGGAGGGTTAATAAACATACATTTTAAGGGGAAAAGGAATTAATTAGGCACACATTAACGATAAAAAAACAATTTAGGAAAAAAAGTAAGAATGAGGAAACATATTTCATGCTGTTCTTAATATTTACAAAAACAAAATTATTCATTTGGTTATATTGCAAAATAGGTATGTTTACCTGATATAAATATCGTTATCTTATCATGTCAAGCAAGAAGCTGTGAAAGTATCCTATACATAGAAAAGAACAGAGAACACATAAAAACAAATAAACACCCAAAGCAACCAAATAAAAGTATGAGAGAGAAGTTCATATTCATTAAAAATATTTTTTTGCTTTTATAAAATCCCTAATATTATTTTTAATTCCTCATTCTATTGTTTCAAAAAACCTTAGATGTGCTTAGACAAAAGAGGAAAACTACACGTGGGTACTTTTAAATAAGAAATGGAGAAAAATAAAGTGGTGCTTTTAAAAGAACAATATTTATTTAGAGAGGAGTGTGCGTGGGATTGCGATTTGATTTAAGAAAATACAATATAGAATGACGAGGCTACTCTAAGGATCATTTGAAGTATTCTCTGATTGATTGAGTTTTTTGTTTATCTCCCGTCAAAATAAACATTACATTTTTCTATTTATTTTAAAAAACAAAGTATTTGGTTATCCCTTTTTGGAATTTAGAACAAAAATTCAATTAAGTTATTTAAAAATGGGGAAATGTACAGGCGTAATTATTCGATGTGGATGGATAGATAACTTAATGCTTATATTTTAAGATATCATTAATAGTGACCGTTAGAAAGTACTTAAAAAGTTTGATAATTAATGTCTTTGATTACAATTTGGAGAATAACTTCAATGAATAGCAGGAAAAAGAGTGTACGCTTTTTGATGAAAGATAAAAGAACTCGCTGTAAATGTCTCGTATTCTTCCTCTCCGACGAAATGCGGAAGCTGCGTCTACGCAGAAAAATATAAGCATAAAAATAATCCATTCAATATCGAGTAGGATGTGTAAGGACATTTTGGTAAAGGTGCGAAGAGATATTCTTTTTTAAAGTATTAAAGAAAAGAAGGGAGAGAGCAGAGAGATAAGAAATCTTCAACAAAACAAAATATGAAAGACCTTTGCATTTTTACTGGATGTATCTGCAGATACAAATAATATTTATATATTAATTATTTGACATGCATATTAGAATAAATTAAAAAATTTTGTTTTTCAGAATTTCAAAACCTACCTATGCGGAAAAGATGTCCTCTGTTAAATAGACTAAGGGAAAAATAAAATAAAAAATTAATTATTTTTTTTGTTAAGTATTGCCACAAGAAGAATTAAGTTTTAGATATTAGAGCTTTTTTATGGTAAAAAGTCAGTAATTTTTGCTTAAGAAAAACAGATATTTTAGTTCTCTTTTAACATTTATGGTGATGAGAGGACTCCTACTAAATAGTTGCAAGAAAAAATCATCAAGTACATTTATCAACTACTTTCGTGGTCGCGGTAGCCGAGTGGTATAGGTATCGGATCGTGGCTCGTCTTGTCACGAGTTCGAGCCCAGTATCACTAAAGACCCGCCGTGTAGGGACGCGATGCACGTTAAATCTGTCGAGAGCTGAAACGTCCTCCCATGGTGTGGTAGTTAGGAGAGGGGGGTGCCAGCTCAGGTGTCGTCCACGTCACTTGACCATGGTTCAAAATTACGTGGTCCGTCGCCAAAAGCCCTCGTGTAGCTGAACAGTGCGACGTTAATATTCAATCAATCAACCAACTACTTTCATGTTAAATTTGTTTAAGAAAACTTACTGTCAAAATTGCAATGCGCAACAAAGCGAAAGACGGGGAAAACTTGGATTGGACTGATTCGACGGTGTAGGGCGAGAGAGTTGAGATTATGAAATGTTGCAATGTTCCTTGCACTATTCACTACTCATTTATCCCAAATCATTCTTTTTGGTTAGCTATATTACAGAAAAATAATTTCATTTTGAATCTAAAATCGTCAAACCAAAATTAAGTCCCCCCCTTCCCCCCCCTAAAATTCAATAAAATTAAATTTGGAAATTATTTTTTTAAAATTGTTTTTTTCTTATCTCTATGCCATAGAACATCTTTTTCGCATAGGTATTCTCCGATTAATAATTTTTTTTCTCCATATAACCGCGATCCACCCCAATGATATGAAAGAAAAATTGCCATTTCAATAATGATTAAAGTATACAAAGCTCAACAAAACTTAAATTTGGAAACAGACACAAAGAAACACAAATAAGCAGGAACGCAAGAAAAGTTTAAAATTTGGAAAAGTTCAAATGTAATCTCTCAGACATATCTAATGAATTGAATGAGCATATATTAAATATATATGAAGCTTCAAAAAAACACAGTACTCAACATTATAAACAAAAGTGGATGAGATGTTCTTTTTATTCACATGCATGTGTGATTTCAAAGTAAAATTCTAGATAGACAGCTTGTTAAAATATATAAGCTGTTTATCTAGAGTTTTGCACTGAAAAACACTCATCTAGAATTCTTCATTGAATTCTTTTGCCATGAAAATTTCTAAATAAATAATATGAATTTTTTGAAAATTCTAATACATACTGGGGAATTAATAATGATTAGTTTCATGCAAATTTATTTTTAAACTCTTAAATTAGATCTTTGTTATTTCGAAGCATACTTACTGTAAACTTTTATTCCTCTCATTTCTAGTAGCTATAATGACCCTTAATGAGATATATTTATAGAATTTTTTTCTATCAAAACAATTATCATTTTAGCAGGAGAAAAGCCTTGATTAAATGGGAATGAGAAAAAAAGCCTCAAACGTTTTTGTCTCTAAAAGAAACGTAGATAAAAAGAAAGAAGATACTTGAAGGGTGTTTATTTTTAATGAATGTATGTCACTAGAGTTTGACACGTGTGTGTCGAATCGAAGTTTAAGTTCACAACAAAATATAGCAGAAAAAGAATCTATATAAAATGCAACACAAGCAAATGTTTTTTCGCAGAAACAACAGCTTTAAAATTTTAAAAATACAAGTCTGATATAATCAAAATTATTTTTTATTTGAAAAAATGCTATTGAAAAGGATCGAATTTTAATTTTTAAAGCATAAAAATATATCAGAAAAATTGAGAACAACGGTTCAGCGGGTAAAAAAAATTAACCTTCCTAATATTTAAAAAAAATTATTAATTTGTATAAGTTTTGTACTCTAGGTAAAGCTGATTGATTAAATAATTGTAAGTAAAAGTTACATTCTGTATTCCCTGAATCTTAAAAATGACAGACTAATATTTTTGACTTAATTATTGAAGAGCTATAGGATTTTGAAATATTTCCTTAAATGTTCGTATGAAATAACATTACTTAATTAGGTATAGGATATGGCAATAATTCATTTTGTGTTAAATAAAATATGATTTAAACACTTGTATTTTGAAAACTTTCCATTTTAATAAACACACACATTTAAGTTCAAAATTAAGGTAATTTGTATATTCAGTCAAATTTCTCGAAAAACTCTGAATGAAAAGTAAAATTAATGCTTTCAAACAAAGACATATTTTTTTTATGTCAAATACGTAAGCGTAGAATATGCGTGCAGTTTGTGAATTTAAGGAAACATACTTCGTAAGTGTACGCGACAATTTCCGCGCTTCGCTGTTTGGCACATCTCGGCAACTTTCAAGTTTTTCTTCTTTTAGCAAAAGTTCAAAAACAAATTTGAAAAAAAAACGACTAGTACTATCGTTTGGATAATGGAATGAGGTAGTGAATAGTCGAAAGAATTAAGGCAGGACAGTCTCAAGTGGAGATTTTTAAAAACTACTGTGACGAGAGAGAGAGAGAGCAGAGTTGCGTGAAGGTTATGAAGACAGTTTAATGAGACAAAATCAATAAAGAAGTGTAGGAAAGAACCAACCAATCCCTGAACCAAGCTATTCCATGAGCCAAGATGATCTTAATTTGCGTGTTATTTTACTATAATTTGCATATTTAGTCAGATTTCCCGAAAAGTTCTGAACGAAAGATACTTATCCGATATTTGTTCGAAGATCGATATTTATCCATTATTGTGAATTGTAACAAAATTGCAGCAGATTCTCAGTTGTCTCCTGAATTTCAGGTGGCGAAGGAGTCAAATTTCAAGGGTTAGTGATTCTAGAAAGTTTTAAGAGAGATTTTCAAGGTTTCTAGAGTCTGTTTGTAAGAAGACCTGCTGTTTCTGTCTCGCTCACCTTTGCGCCTCAAGAGCTCGTTCAGCATGATGCAGAGAACATCGACGTTGAAGCAAGGATGAATGGCAAACTTTCTATTCACTGAGGATTCCGTGTATTCTACCTAACCATCAGTTTTTCAAGTATTTTCATTTAGAGGGACCTGCTAGTATCCTCCAACATCTAACTGCCAAAGACACTAATTAACTGCCTCATTTTTAACATGAATTTACGTTGTCAAAACTGTATAACTGGAAGAGTGGACCCTACTATTTGTTGATCTATTTTTTCTATATTGTAACCCTTCTTTTAAGCCTTTCTCTTCTGGTGAGCCATACACAAAATCATGCTTGTGAAACCATAGCTTCCACTCGATTTTTCTTGTACTATATATCAACTTATTTATTTAATTTTACTAAAATTTGTCCAGAGTATTCGGAGATAATAATCTAAAAGGGAAAATTCTTTTAATTTTGAACACTAGAAAACGTATACTCACATAATAAATACTGTCTTTTATATACATTTATAAGCGAAAATGTTTAAATGTATAAAATTCAGTTATTTAATCTATTTAAATCATGTAACCATATCAGCAAGACATTAATAAAATGTATTAAGGACTTGTTGATATTACTGGACACAGTTAAGAGTTAAATGGAATAAATTTTAAATACTTAACGAAAAGAAGATTATGGGTAATTATTTATTTTACAGTTTTATTTCCGTATTTATTGTTTACATTGCGACAGAAAATTAAAATAAAAAATGAAGAATAATATTACACAGCGTTTTTTAATAATTGTAAATTTAGAAACTTCTATCCACCTGGAGGTATGTGGAAACCTTAAAACTGAGCATCTCTCACTTATCTTCACACCACTCTTTAAAAATATCACTTAAAAAGATCAAAATACAGAGCCTGAATTTGATGCAACTACTTGTGTGAAAAATTCTATGTAAATATATGCTAAGATGTGATGTATTTGAAAATTGAAAAATATAGACAGATAAGGTGAAAAATAGAACACACACACACACACTATATATAGATACAGATCGATAGATATCATGACAAAATTACTAACAATTATAAATTTATCTTAAGAAACTTTTCTCATCAAGGAAAAATACAAAATAAGATATTTTGATATATATAAATACTATATAAATATTTATTTTATATATAATACTTTATAATAAATATTATTAAACACAGACAGATATTATTTACGTAATTTATCTAAGAGTCTGAACTATCTGAGAGTCTATAAACTGCACCAGTTAAGAATGATAGATAGATAATAAACCTTTGAAAACAATATTATTGTTGAAAGAAAGTGAAAAGATAAATATTTCCGAATGCTGAATAAATTAAGGGAGTCAGAAAGAGACGTCTTGAGTAACGAACTTGGATTACTGGTACTTATCACGATATAGTTTCGGTGATGCGACTAGATTCTCTTAAGTGCTTTGCTGCTGAAAGCTGCTTCTCTTTTAAAATCAAAACTAGAAAAGGGAAGAGCTTTTTTAAGGGTTGATAAGAGGCAAATAAAATCAAACCAATTGCGATCGAAGAAACAGCAATGATAAAAAGAGTAAGAAAAGTGATAACAGATTTGAAAAGTTTGCAACATATATATGGTTGAAATTTGTAACAACCGTACTTTAAAAATGTATTGCAGATAACCCGATTTCTATTAATATATCGCACCCCAGAGTTAAAACTCGTGCAGCTAGTTTGAGATGGGTTAACTGGCGATGAATCAGAACACGAAAACCTCAGATGCGGGGAGATGGCGACTTTTTTATGATGTTGTCGATCTTTTTGGCGATTTTCCAGATCGCAGAGAAGCCGACACTTTTTCATTTACACTAACTAGCAGAACTTCTTTACCAGCTGTGGAAGGAAGCCGGGGCAAGGAAGCTTACAGATTCCTGCACGCGGATTGTTTTAATTCTATGCGCTTTACAATATCCACAATGGAGCTGTCAAAGATAAGCAGCTTTTTTTTATTGCTGTTTTTCCTTTGCGTTTCCCCCAATTCATCTGTTGCATCTGTCATCTCATTGGACGGGAATGGATATTCAGGAATAGTTGTAGCTATTCATAAAAATGTCCCGGAAGATTTAGAAATATTGAATAATATAAAGGTATGGAATTAAAATATATTTAAAATTTTATTAATTTTCTACTGTTGTAAGTGATATTTGCTACTATGTCAAAATTTATTTTACGTGTATTGCTGTAATTTTATCTTAAGTTAAATATTAATTTTTTTTATCAAACTTCCACCTCTTTTCTTTTATTTCTCGTATACATAACAACTTTTATAAGTATTGCATTGAAATTAACAAAAGAAAAATTAAGTACCGAGTAAATGGTATCTTTAGAAAATTTCTGTTGACAAAATCTTTAAATATACTTTACCTCAACAAAATTTTACGTGATTTTGCTTAAAAATCGTACAAATGTTGTTCTTTTTTTTTCTGCTGTTGATATTGTAAGTAATGCATAAGAATTAAAAAATAAATAAATGTAAATATATAGCTATACACATATTGAAATGTCAGATTATTATTCGATTTTGATAAAACTAATCATTTGCTACGTGTAATAAACTAAAGATTAGTTATGATTATAATATAAATATTATCTTCTAAAAATATAAAAAAACTTTACAATAAAATGGGGAAAACATTATGTTAAAAGAATATTTTTTACTTTGTTCCAAAATTCTGACTTATTCGGTGATTCAATATTTTCTTCTTTGTGGGGATTCGGTGAAAAAACTGCTGGTACATCAACAACATATATTACGATATAATTTTAAACCAGTAGTTCTTACTTTGTTACATATAAATAATTTCTTTTAAGATTTTACTCTTTTTTTCATTACCTTATGTGATGCATTAGAATTAGAACTGTTAATTATAATTTATAAATATATCAGTATTGGAGCCAAATTCTATCCGTGTGAGTTCAAGGTACATATAAATATATACAAATAAACTCTTAATTGTTTTTCCATTAACATTTCAGTTCATTTTATTATAATGCATCTCATTTAACGCTTCACAGCCTTAAAAGTTTACTTAATGTTTTAAAAGTGAACATTTAAAAGTTTCACGAGTCATTAAGTTTCTTTTTTTCATACTAAGCAATTCTGTTTGTGTTAAAAGATTCCAAAACTACTTTAGTTTACTTCTAAGTTTTATAATAGGAAAAACCACACACAGATAAAATATTCCAAGAACTATGATTTTTATCGAGTATTTAATGATATTTAATTTTTAAGCAACAATAATAATAAAAATATTAAGTTTCTTTTTGTTTTGTTCAACAATTCCTAAACATTTTATTGATTCAAGATTTTAAATACTAGAGAGAGAGAGATGACAGAAGTGTAATATAATATTCATATATCTCTAAATATGTTTCTTTTTACGCGCTTCATACATCAATAGTTTTTAGTTTCTAAATGTTTGGCCTTTAAACTGTTGACCAAACTAATTGAAGAATTCTTGATGTAAGGAGGCAAAACTATGATTGTAGTCTCTAATTTAATGTTTAAAAGTTTTTTCAGTTTAGAATTAAAATTAAACTTAAAAAGACACTTAGCAGCCAACCTATCGAAAATATTATCTAATTTTAAAAGATAGTTATGAACAGTTTTAGACGCCTGTATTTTTTTTGTTAAATTAGAATTAATACGAACTAATAGGTTTGAAACAGCACCTCTTTTCATTTACAATAACACAACCAATTACATAGAAAAAGGGCGTAGTATAAAAATTAAACAAGCTCTTAATAAAAAAACATCCTTTAAACGCAAAAGCTAGGTATAAAACTCTGCTGAAGTAATATGTAAGATATCTGTGTGAGTATTTCATTAATGAAAGATTTTTAACAAGTAAATTTACGCAAATTGTTAATTTTGAAAAATAATTCTTTAATACATAGCAATATTAGTATTTTATAAGAATATATGTGAACTATTGAAATATAAGAAGAAATCATTACATGATACTTGATAAGTGAATTTTATTCTTTCAGTGAATATTTCTATTTTTTTTTAATTAAGGAATTAAGAAAAGCTTTTGCGTTGTGTTTTATGTTCTCCCTTTTACATTATAGGTTTTTTTTTAATGTTACCAAGTCAACACTCAAATTGTTGACATACATCTGCCATCGCAAAAGTTTAACTAAATTTAAATCGGCAACTAGTCCTCGTGGCATTACTCATGCCAGTACAATAATCCCCCGAACTTATGTGATAGGTGGGACTGAGTGATAACCACTTAAGTTGGGGTACAATTTCGCATATACGTTTAAATTATTCTTAGTTGTTGCCGGAACGAAAGAAAATAATAATTTAGAAAAAAAGATGTTTACTAAAATCTTAGATAACGCAAATACAAAAATGCAAACCGAAGTTATTTTGATGTGTAGAAGGTTTCATAAAATCCAACAAACTAGTCTGTCGGCTCAAAGTTTTTTTTCTTTTCCTCCCTCAAAATTTTCTCGTAGCACAGTAATAATTTTTTTATTCATTGCTTTGTTGAAAAAATACGCTCATCATTCGAATTTATATTTTCTAAGGTTTGTCACCCTTTTTCAATTAAACTGAGGCCTTCTTTCCAGTGGCGCACACAAGGGGGGTGTCCTAGGGGTCCGGACACCCCCCTTAACCCTTGATTTTTTTTTCAATTGGTTCTAATCCTATGCATATATTATGTGAAATTTAATTATGTATTTGTTATTAATAATTAATTATATTAATTAATACTAATTATTCATTCAATAATTTTGTATTGTTTTTATTCCCGAAAATCGACAAAATCAAAAGAATATGTTGGGTGGCGTATTGGATTATGATACCAAAATGGTGGACTTTCGAGTCTATCTGGGTCTAAAGACTTAAGTTCTTAAACGTCTTGCCCACACATGCATTTCTATGAGTTCATCAATTGCCAGCTCCTAAGTGAGGGAATCCAGCAGTTCTTGAACGTCGTCACTATTTACTTCTATATTTATTTGTCTGACTAGATCAACAACTTTTTCAATCACATTACAAATTTCATTCCTCGTGAGTTTCAGTGATGAGGGGAAAAAAAAGGCTTAAACAAAAGACGAATTGACGAGATTTGAAAATCACGAAACTCTGGGTTAGAGTAAGTAGAAGTATTACTGTATACAACAATCGCGTCTCAAATGAGTATTAATGATTATCAACAGTTTGCATGTATGTGTGTGAGCGTTCAATAAAAATGATTTTTTTTAAATAAGCTATAAAAGAAAAAATATCATCTAAATGCCTTCTATTATTGTTTATCAAATCTAATTTATTCAGAGGGTCAGCTATAGAGTTTTAAGCTTCGAAACAATAGCTGTAGAGTTTTTATTTTTGTTTAAAACATTTAAAAGCTCTATTTTAAGAAGTAAAGGCTGTATAAAACAACAAGTATCTCTCCGAAATATGGCAATTAAAATTTCTGTCACCGCATTATAATTTAAAAATGTATGTTTTAAAGTTTGTGATTTGTTTGATTCGTATTTTTAATGCAAAATTTACATTTGCAGCATATAATACAGTTTTTTTTTTTTTTTTGTTAAAAATTAGAACCCTAAGAACCATTTTATAAAAAAATGATAATTGATGCACAATATTACAATATGCATAAAATTAATTACGTCATCGCTTCTAAAACGAATTCTATTTCGATATGTATAAAAGTGTATTGAGAAATTCTTATCTAATTGATATCATTATGAATAGCATATTTAAGGAAGCGCATTTCTATGTTATCTTTAAAGTTCAATTTAACAAAAGAGGATTATTAGACGAAGTGGATTTGTGAATTAATTTTGTTTTTTTTCAACATCTTTTAGTAAAAAATACAGTAATATATTTCTTTTTTTCTTTATTTTGATTATATTTCTATGACTTTTAAGGCAACACATTTGAAAATGATAGTCAAGTAAAACGCAATAAAAAAATTAAGCATTATTAAGATAGCTTTATTTATTTATTTTCTCTCACATAGGAAGAAATAAATTAAATGCAACATAATTCTAAGATATGTACTGTAAGAGCAGAATAGGATCATGAACTATTAAAATTATTCTGTATAAATTTACTTATTATATTATGTTTAATTAAATCAAGTTTCAATATATGTCTTAATTCAAATAATTTTTTCAAGTACTTAACATAAAAGTACTGAGAATTATCAAATTGTATATATTCAGTCGGGTAAGCAAACGTAACTTTCAAAATTCCTTCAAAACATGAATGAGAATTCACTCAATTCTTTTTGAAATTTTTCTTTAGAAATATTTATTTTTCAACTTTTCTAATTGAAACTAAATAATGCTCCAGTAAAAATAACTTAATTATAAAACGTTTGTTTTGTTGAAAAAAATAATTTATATATTTTATTATTCTCATTTACCAATAAAAAAATGAAGAAAATGTTTTGTTTAACTTAAGTATATTGATTGAAGGGAATTTATCAAGGTTCTATATTAATTTTTGTCTAGCTTATCGATGGATTTGTGGCTTCATATTACTTGAACTTGAGCAACCGCAAAAGTTAGTTTCATGAAATTGGTGAATCATTTTCACTATCAAGTAGTACAGGAAGTTCGAACTTAGGATTTGAGTGAATCTTAATTGACGACTGATTATTCCATCATCAATTGTTGAAAACAGATGTACACAGACGAATATGTTTTCAGTTTTAGACTGCTTGAAATTTTCTGTTTTAAAATTGAAAAAGCTATAGGTATACTATTTTTACTTTTTTAGAACTAAAATTGAGTGGAGGGATCATTGGAACATTTATCTAATTAGTTCATCCTTCTGAAAGAATCCGAAGTCTTCTGATGGATTTATTTAGATTATTTCTTATTAACCATCTTTTGACTCTTGATAAGTTTTTGTTTTTCTTCTAATATGTTCGAAAGTTTTTAATAATTTTTTTTGCTTGATTAGTTCAACTGTTATTTGATATTATTTGGTAAAAATTATGTAACGTGAGAACGAATATTTCTTTTGTTTCACAAGTCATTTTTAAAGGAAATATAAGAAATCATCATCCGGTATTTTTTTGTGATAAAGGCGGGAACTAGTATAGTGTGTTTAATTATATACAATAAAAAAATGTGCCTTTTTTAAAGCATATTGGGTAAAAAAATTGACCGGTTAAGGGGTTAAGTAAAAAGAATATTCAACAGATTTTTAAGGAAAAAAACCTTGTTTAATATAATTCATTCTATCTTCACATATGCTATATTAGAACATGAAAAATAAAATAAAAGGAAGGGGAAATTTTTTTAAAATAAGGTGAGAAAAACTATTTTTTATAACTTAAAAGTAAGAGAAAAAATATTTTTTTATATAAGGAAAACAATTATTTTTTATGTGAGCATTTCGATATGTTCAAGAACATTAAAAGTTTATAGGAGTTATGGAATCGAATCTCTTAAGGTCAAGAACCTGGGGACACCTATGGGCCCCTTATCTCGGTTAAAAGTAGGTTTAGTCATATCCTACTTTTTCGAAATGCCTTATTAGGAATCCTAATGACGATTCTTGATAAAAATTCTTACTGAAAAAGATATTGTTGTGAAATAGTAAGAAATGAAACGAAACTCTTATGGTTCCCAGAAAATTCAAATAAATTTATTAAAAAGATAAAAGGATGCTTTCGAAATTTAATAAGATGGTTAATATTTAAATATTACGCATTTTATAACATGTTGAACTATTCGGCTGTTTCTTATAACTATATTTCTTAAAATGGAAATGTATGTAAAATCAAGTATGCTCTCTATGATCTAGCTTCTCTTGTTATTTCCCCTGAGTGAACAAATTATATAAACAAGAAAAATAATAAACAAAATGAAATCAGAACGAAACTGAGGTACATAAAGAAGAAACTAATTACTAAAAAAATAAAGTTATAAAGTTTCATGGAATGTTTAGATTATTTGCTTTTTCGAAACTTTTATAAATTTCCTAATACTGGCGAGCTTTAATTTTGTTTGTATATTGTCTTAGACAAAAGTTACTTTTTGAACGTAGGTATGGTATCAATATTTTTGCAAAATTTACAAAACGTGTCAATGAAAAAAAATTATTATTATGAATTCACTAAGAAGTAATGTTTCAATAATTTAGAAATATTCCTAATCTTTTATCATACATAGATATTTTAAAAGTACTGATGATGACTAAATAATGTATATAATTGCAAATGAATATTCCAATTTGTATTGTAAGCTAAAATCCTTTTGCTTGCCCAAAAGAATTTTCTTAAAAAGCCTATCTTATTTTATATGAAAAGTATCTGTATTTTACACTGAAAATTAAGAATAATGCAAGTCCAGGCAAATAAAGAGTTTGAAACAAAACAAATGTTACTTATTTGTAAAGCCTTTTTATTAAACAAAATGTGAAGAACAAAAAAGATGCTATATGTTTGATATCGTTAATAAAAATTGCGATTTTTGCTCCTTGGAGAAAATTGCAAAAAAAAAAAAATAATAAATAAATAAAAATAAAAAAAAACACCTATTTACAAAAACCAATATTACATGCTTGGTATAATGATCAATACAGTCTCCGAGACGATACAATACCTTGGCATGCTGAGTATCAAATTATTGATCTGATCTTGGGGAATATTACACCACTCATCTAACAATGCTCTCCGAAGTTCCGGTAGACAAGTGAGAGGTAGTTGACGTACTGCAACTCGTCGTCCAAGCATGTCCCGCACATGCTCTATTGGATTTAAGTCCGGTGAGCATGCTGGCCCGTCCTACGGGTGATATCCTCCGATTGAAGGCATTCGTTTACGATGTTTACATGGCGAGGACGGGCGTTGTCATCCATAGACACTAATTCTGCGCCTATGGCGCCCCAAAACAAATGTACATGTTGTTCCAGAATGACGTCCCGGTACATTCGGCATGTCATGGTTCCAATTTGAACATGCAGGTCAGTTCTGGAACCCTCAATAATTCCTCCCCCCAAAAAGCGACTCCTCCCTAAACTACATCCCGAAATGGTGTCGTTCAATTATGTTTTCTTGGTGGTATATAACGGGTACCTGGCTCTCTCCTTATGAAAGTCGGGTGAGAATCAGTCTGCAAGTTAAACCTGGACTCGTCGGAAAACATCACGCAAGCCCACTGTTGAGGTGTCCACAATGCATGCTCTCTACTCCAGGCTAACCGCAGGCGACAGTGAGTTTCAGTAAGTGGAATACATCTGAAAGGTCTACGAGCATATAGACCAATCTGCCCTAAGCGTCTGTACACGGTCTGCCTTGAAACTGTCGTACTTATGGCTGAAGAGAACTGACAGACAGGTCTGATGCTGTTCTCCATCTGTTTGCTTAAGCAGTAACCGTCAAACAGGTTTTCATTCGGAATTGTAACTCAGGGGCAACCTGTGTTATAATGTCTACTCACATTACCATCATCTTGGAATCGTTGCCAAAGCCTGGAGATGATACTCTGGGCGATTCCAAGTCCCTCGAATACTTCGAGCTGGGTTCGCCCACATTCCTGACGGCCGATAATTCTACCACGTAAAAAATTCATCCAAATGCGTCCTTTGTGTCATAACTATGAGGTTATTGCACTGAAAGTTTTATTAAGTGCTTGTGTGCGAACAATCTTACTTCTTTGCCTGAATTCCTTATATGTACCTCTCTCACACTCTCATCATTGTGACGTACAGTCGGTATCATTTGGTGATTTCCTGCAATTTGTATGATTCTTGAAGATGTGTGTAGTCATTTTACGGGTGATATATTTATATATTTTAGAGTTCGATTTCCGCGTGACTCTGAATTATCCTTAATTTATGGACATGAGTGTGTATATACATATATATATATATCCCTCATTTTTTACCAGAAAATTAGTAATCATACAAATACACTTATGAATTTACAAAATAACGTCTTTATATAGCTTTCATGTCACAAAAAATAATAATTAGGGAAGAAATTAATTTAGAAATAGTGGTGATACAGGAGAAACATCAAATAGCCTTTAATATAAAATTAATATTTTACTAAGAAAATATAAAATTATGTTCTGAATGATTTATGGTTTTAAATTATTTCAAATACGAAGGTAAAAAGTTTTTCAATATTTTTCAGCAGTATCAGCGATTTATTTATGAATTCCATAGTTTAAAATTTTATATCACCTTGTTTCATCGAAAAATATTCAAATATATTTATATTATACTTACCTAATTTTATTTAATTGTTTAATTTCATGAAAATGTTTTGTAATTTTTAATTCGGATCGTTTTCCTTAAGCTGAAGCGTTTCAATACTTATTTAGTAATGCTTAAGAAATGCACATAAATAAAGAAAACGGATTACATTTAAAAAATCCTTCAAAAGCCTCACATAAATCAAAATAATTCAAAGAAAGTTATTTTCGGTAAAAAAAAAAAAAAAAAAAAACCTGGTTAACATCTTTTTCTGCTTTAAACAAACACATTCCTTCCATTTTTTTCGTAACCTTCTAACAGTTTGCTAAAACCTTCAGTTTCAAGGTACTTGAGCGAGAGAATGAATAGATACATGTTAAAATATTCCTTAATACAGTTCGCATAATGCAGAACTTGGTTAATTTCTTAAACTGCTTTATTTTACAACTTATTTGATAGGTATTGTTATTAAGCCCTGTGAGGCTCAAAGGAAAGAAGTATTTATTTTCATTAACTAGTCATTACCAAAAAAGGTGCTATTTAAATTAAAGCTTTTTTTAACAAGGCGTTATTATCGACACCTCTGTCATTTCGCTTTTTAATGGTTAAAAAAAGACGTGACTCATCGGCAGTGGTGAGGAAATACAGAAAGGTGTTCTTCCTCCCTTCTTGTTATTAAGGATGTACTACCGGCTACGCCTACATCTTAAACAATAGGTGAAGAACGTAGCAGGAAGCTTTATTAAAAAAGAGTGTATTTGTCTAGAAAATAATCTTGATCTACACTGAAATAATTGTGAAAACATTGCACAGAGTGAAAGTGGAAGTGAATAAAATAATAAGCACCAAAATAAAATTCCGATGTAAAAAGAATGAAAATAAAAGTCATCATTTGCATCATTCTCATATCTTACTACTGGGCTTCCACTAAATTCTCAGTCAATAGAAATTCAAAGGAATTACAAGGAAATATTTAAGACCTAAATTACCAAGAATCATAAAATAGTGTTTCTTAATCTTGAAATACAAACTTCTCGTTTTATGAAAATAAATACCTGAAAACAGCTGAATTTATGTGTGAACTTCAAAATTTTAATATATCTTGAAGATTAAAAGAATCGGTAATTTTATGTGAACCCAACTAATTGCCTACTTAATGCCGTCATTTTAATTTTAAGTATGGAAAGTATCATAATTTTAATTCGTCTAAATTGGGCGGTAGAGCGAGTTTAGTAATGCACTAATTACCATATTAACTAGGCGAAACTAGTTATAAGTGTTCTTTGATATATATATATTTATGTTGTAAAATATATTTATTTACTGTTGTGGGATATATGGCCTTGTTTTTTAAATAGTTATTGATTTTAAGTAAAAGTTTTAAACATGTTTTCATTGCAAGTTATTTGACAATCTTAAGGTGAAGCAAGAGGTGTCAAAGATATTTCTGATTCATATTTTACTAAATTATTCTCTTGTAAATTATTATCGCTAGAGTGAGAGAATATGAACGTTTTAAATTTTTTATGTGTTCTTAATTCTATATTTATTCTATTGTTATAAAAAGCTACATGATTTATAAAAAAGAAGGATTTATTTCATAATTAATATAATTAAATTTATCACATTAAGCTCAGTTACTTCCATTCTAACTATGATACGTCAAAACTACTTGTTTATGGATTAATTCTTTTGATTCAAGGTCTGCCGATAGCAAAGTATAAAATTTTAAAATATATTGTCATTTCTGATGTATTTAGAAAAGCTTTATTTTTTCAATAAAATAATTTTACGATGTTCAAAAAATTGATTAGTATACATTTTTGAAACGTTTATATAAATATGTTTCTAAAAATTAAACTTTCTTAAGGTGACTTGGTACCCCAAAAATGACTTACCTATCGTTTTTTTTATTTAATCTTATTCTTTGCATTATTATCTTTCTATTGATATATCATTTGTGCAAGTCGGAAAGTTAGAAGTCGAATAAACTTCATTTGAAAACAAATTCGGCAATTCGGCCACGCCCCCTTTTTAGAAAAAAATGCTAAAAATGATGAAAAAATTTATTTTATAAAGAGAAATAATAACTATAAAAAAAGAATATGTAATATATAAAGCAGAATATTTCCGAGGCAATACAATAATGTAATTTTTCTTCTTTGTGAAATGTGTGCAAGTAAAATTTTTGAATTAAGGCATTTTATATTAATAATTTCATAATTTCAGTTTTTATTCCTGATATGTTTTTCATACAAATGTAATACTTCAATATTATGTGAAGAAAAAAACTAAACTTTCTGTCGTGACAGAATTTTTTTTTTTAACATTTTTCTTGAATTTTCTTGTGCAATTAATACCTTCTTAAAATTGATCATTTATAAAAATGTGTGGGTTAAAAAAAATACAAAAATGCAATAATTTTAAAGAAAAATATATAAATTATATCTTAAAGTTGTATTTTAAGTTTATTTAAGCTTATTATAATTTTTTTTTAGAATTATAAACTTTAAAGTGGTTTTCTCAGTTTGTGTTTTTCGAAACATTAGTGCATTCAAAACGCTACTCCTTCCACAACTATTTACCAATCACTTCCATTTTTTTGCTGTGTGTTGCATATAAAGCATGCAACAAAATTAGGGATCCATTTTGCTGCAAACTAAATACTTTTTTTAAAAAAAATTTTAATGCAAAAGATATTGGCTTTTTCGTTGATTTTTAGCATGTATATCAACATTTTATTTTTTTTTCTCAAAAACGAATCAAGTTTTTGTAAAATCGTTCTCTAAAGTTGTTTATAACACCTATAAAAATATTACAAAAAAATTTCAGGTCAAAAAATTAATAATTACAGAAGGAGTAGGATTTTAAAATTTTACAAATTTTCTTCAAAAAAATTAAATTTTGATAATTGTGTGAATAATATGTGAAAAATTTCATCGCGTATCCTTTTCTTGAATAGAAACATTATATAAAATGTTAAAATATAATTTTTAAATACATAAAGAAAGAAAGTAGTTCAAAGGGTACCAAGTCCTCTTAAGAAAAATTTCCGAAAACTAATATTTCAAGATATTTTTATAACAAAAATGTTAAATAAGGTTTATAAGAATGCTCTTAAATATGAAAAAAATGTATTTATGTGTTTTATATAAAAAAATATTTTCCTATGCTTTTAAAGCAATCACTGAGATAACATTTCTCTCTCTCTCTTCTCAAATGTGACATTTATTATTCCGTAATTGGTTCTTGTATAAATTAATCTCATTTTGGGACATTTCAGCTGCTGTAGCTTAGAAAAAGTGTGACTGATATCAACGTTAATATTTCGTTCTAACACTACTATCAAATTAACTTGACTGCAACATGAGACAGTCATCTATATGGTCATAGTAATTCTTCTACAATGATATCAACAGCCTTGCAAATAGCCAACTCAAGTAATATATAGACATCTTAAAAGAAACACAAGTCATATTCTGAAATATATTAATCTTTTTTCGGTACTTCTTTTAACTGTAATTTCAAACCGAAAGTTTCTCGTGTCTGAGTCATTTGTTTATTTTATGAAGGGGAAATGCGGATGTATGTGTAATGTAACTCTGGAAGTTTCTCTTCCGTTTATTTTTTTATTTATTAAGGGGAGCGAAAAAAGAAGACCCATTTTGAAAAAGATAAATACCTTTATCTCATAAATTTTCTTTTTTTATGCAAGGTCGTTTTGCTCGAATAAAAAACTCTTGGTCGAGAAAAGGGCATTTCTTTGAGATGGCATAGAAATGATTGAAATGAAACAGAACTATTTAGGAGTATCAAAAGTTACATTTGTTTACAAACAAAATTATCTATATTTTGGTAATTTCATCAGCTGAGATAAACTTTATGGAAAACTTCTCAAAGTTTGATGCTTATTTGAAATATTGAATTCCGCTCTCTGGTGAAAAATTCTACAATACTTATGCGCGATATATATATATATATATATATATATATATATTGGTATTTCTTTATTTAGAAAGATTTTCCATGATTTGTGTCGCCTTTTGATTCCAAAAATGTGTAATAACAAAAATAAAATAAAAATTGTTATCACATACACTACAGTGGCACTGAAATTGTAATGCAGTAGAGTTCCGAAATCTTGAGATCTAATGTAGATCTAATAATGACCTAAGGTGGACGAGTTTGGGAAAATGCTGGGTTATCGAGAATGGGATTAAAAAAAGAATAAGTACGAGTGTTTCCTTACAAAATATTGGACTGCACTTGTATGTATTGTTTGTTTGAAAATATAACAGAAAATAATCTGCCTAAATACCTTTAAACAAAGGAAAATATGTACTTTACGAAGGCATAGAGCATATAATACTAATGAAAGCTAATGAATGCATAGTATACAATGAATGATATGAATATAATGAATGCATACTTATCAGACACACCTCAGAAAAGTACTTTATGAAGGCATAAAGATGTAACCGTTAAGTAGCCGACTTTGCAAAAAATTGCTACTTTTTTTTTCAAAGAAATGCATAATGTCCTGTTTTTTTTTCTATTGCACTCTGCGTTTAGTCGTTTTCATCACGAAGACTGAACACTAAGTCCATTTCCGACTCATCTTGTTGTTCAAAATAGTAAAGGGTGGTTTTGATAGCCTTTAGTCCCACACTATGTGATATTTTAGGAGTTTGTACGGTGTGCTCATTGCTAACGTCTTCATCATTGTCCGGTATTTTTTCATCAAATATGTGTGTGACAGCACTAATTTCTGCATTGGGCATAATGTCTTACTCGGTATCGTTTTGAATCTTCGATCTGCAAGGATGTGGTCGAGTTATCCGGACTACCAGATTATCGAGTGCCGAATTTTCGAGACTCACTGCACCACGAAAGCGTGTTTAGAAAGTGATAAAAAAACGGCAAACAAAGAGATAGCATTCAATAGTAAAATATATTTATTTTAACAAAATGCAACAATACATTAATCGACAACACCTGGTGATAAGTAGTCTATAGGTTCCCTACGGGTGGTGTTACAAGCTGCAACACGTTACTGAAGAGAGTCAATGAACGAGCGAATTGTGGCCTTATGGATGAGCGATTATTTGTTCTCAATCATTTACCAGAACTGATCCTCCAAGCGCGGTGGTAGCAACGCGAGCAAACAACGACCAGCTACGTCCCAGATGTACTCGATGGGTGTAGGACCAGAGGACAACAGTATCCAGGGAAGCATCTAGATGCTTTACAGGGTTTATTTGAATATGTTACTTATTTATATTTTATTTTCTCTGGTTAATGCGACCTGACATTTTATAAGTTAATATTCATTAAAACAATACGATACTCATTATATTTTTTGAATTTTATCTGCGATATTATGTGCATACAAATAAATTCCATGCGCTGGCGTAGTAAACCCTGAGAAGGCCCCCGTATCAAAATTACTTTAGGGCCCCCTATTAGAAATGGCAGGTTGTAAATGTGATTATGGGTAACATTTTACAATTCAGTACTTACACATGTCGGGGCCCTGTTGTTTGGTGGCCCCGTATCTTTGATACGGCTGATACGGAGGTGGCTACGCTCCTGTTTCAAAGTTTATTTAAATGCAGAAATATGGTGATTAATTCGGAAATAATTATGAACTTAAAGAACTTATTTTTATTTTCAGACTCTGTTTTCCAAAGCCTCGACATTTCTGTACAATTCGACCAAGGACACGCTGTTTTTTAAGGAAGTCACGATAGTAGTTCCACCAACTTGGTCAACTCACCCGGACTTCGAAATCCTTCCCGGTAACTTCTTCAGCAACGCCCATGTCCGAGTAGACCTTGCGAATCCTGAATACAATAACACGCCGTACACCCTTCAGCCAGGTGGATGTGGAGAACATGGTCACTACATTCATTTAACTCCATGGTTTCTGAAGGAATTGAATGGGAAAACAGTTGAGATGTATGGAGCACCAGGTAAAGTAGCTTTAGAAGGAATATAGATGTATTCAAATCAAAATAGTTCACTCGATTACACTGATACAATGCAGATTTCCTTCTGCCAATAACAGAATCATGAACTCTCAATAGTCTCTTCGAATCTTAACGTTCTAAATAAACAATAATACAATCTTGACGTTTCAATGACATTAATGTCATTTTTAATAAACATGCAAATGAATTATCATTCTCCATTCACATATTTCATCCCTTATTTGATATAAATATTTATTGAATTATCAAGAATCATGAAACATAAATAAAAAAAGTGAGATTTTTAAATAACAAGTACAAATAACGAGAAAAATATGTAATTATACTAAAACAATCGAAGTATTAAGCAAAAATAAAATTTAAGTGATTTCAAAGAATCTGAAATATGTTGTAAAATGACTTGCGCTTTTCACCTTCAAACAATCGCGTGTGTGATTAGATTAAAAAATTCTCCTGATATATAAAACTCAAACACAGAAATTAAAAGTATGTTTAGTAATAGAAATTATCTAGATCAATTGGGATTTCATCCTTTATTTAAACTTTTTATTTAAGAATTATTTTGCACAAGATTCACCAAAGTTTCCAATATTTTTATTAGTGAATTTTAAACTTCTGTATGAATATCATATAATCTATTATTTTGAATATCATTTTTGTAAAATACATTTTTTCTTTCGCCATTTCAAGGGAACTTTAACTTGCTGTTATTATTTGCATGTTGTGTCAATAATTTTAATGATTCCTAATTGCTCCCTTAGGATTAACACAGTTAAATATTTACCTTTAGTTATGGAAACGATAATGTTAATGTGAGCCCCAATTTTTGTGTCTTGAGTTCATTACTACGGCTTTTGCGAACTTCGATTTTCATTACATTATGTAATTTATGCAATCATCTTTAATTGGATTTATGTACTGAGCATCGATGTTGCCAATTGGAAGTTCAGAGTTGTGTTAGTCCACTGTCTTGATTTTACCCGACATTTATTATGCGATCTATAATATACACACAGTATAATAAGTACGCTCTATTACGCTACAAATTAAATAGAATTGAGTCTAAAAGACGTCACGTGATTAGAGGAATGAAATAACAGTTTATACGTCACCTTTGTTATTTAACCGTGGCTCAGATTTACGAACTCCGTCAGCAATAGGGCTGTGGAGTCGGTTGGGACATTGACCGACTCCAATTCTGACTACTGGAATTTTAAACTTAATCACTCAGACTCCCTCATATATATGTAAACATATACACATGTGTTACATATTGTTTTTTTTTAAGTATAAAAGAAGTAATAGATGCAACAGAAAAAAAACTGATGGCATAGCTGATTATTTATATTAGCATTTATTATGAAATGGAAAATCTGGCTTTAGTAATATCTTAAAGACAGTATAGCTTCGGCAAGATATTCTTTGACAAAAGACCGTAGAGCCGATTTGATAAACTATAGATCTGAGTATATTCTTTCCACACTAACTTGAGGAGGAGCTGTTACTGTTAGGGCTATTTCTTTTAACTTTTCAGGATAGATTTATATAAGTTCTAAAATAGGAGTATGACAAGAGCCGTCATATTTTTTTTTTTTTTTATTTCTTCATGTAGAAATCTGTGTAGAAATATTGTTTGTGTTTTTCCATTTTTATATACATCTAAAGGCTCTTGGCTCTTTGTTTTCATTCGCTTTTCTTCAGCCTTTTCAATATTATCCTAATATTTCTAAAAGTCCAGTTCATAATAAAAAATAATTAAAAATATTAACACAGTTAATCATTATATATATATTTTTCTCCAATTCACTTTAATTTCATTTCAATCCAAACTGTCCAACAAAAGCTGGAATAGGAGTCGACGTATTTTTAGCAACTCCGAATCCTTTCACCCAAAAATCTGTCTAACTCCGGCTCTGATCTACAAGTCTGTCTAGGTGAATGAGTTAAAATATTTTTAGTCTAGAATAAAGAAACTTTAAGTACTGCAATAGAGGATTTTTTAGGGGGGAAGGGGGATAAGACTTAAAAAATATGAATAGATCTAATCGAAGTAATAACAAACAGTTGGAAGTATTTTTATTACCTAATACTGTGCTACTAGGTTCATTATATAATTACATCATTACAGTTGGAAAAAAGTGTCAAAACATCTCTTCTCTTGACAAAGTGACACTGTATTTTGTTGTTGTTATTATCTTGAATAGAATACAAGCATTTTTTTAACTCAGCAAATATGAAGCGAAATGTAATTTTTGGCTATTTAAACAAAAAATTTTCTTAGTTAACTCCTTTCAGGTAAATTAAAAACAGACCTTTATATGTGAATTATAGTTTAAGATTTTAATCTGCGTATTTTATATGTTAAAGTATATGATAAATTTTTTATGAGAAAATTTGAAACACTGCATAGAATGTACTTTTATTTCGAGTGAAAAAAATCCCCCTGAAATGGTTACTAAAATTTATAAATATAACATCCTAGGCAAATATATATGGGCTGTATTCGTTATTTAAAACATAATATTTTTCACAGTTTAATTT
>BMAV01014538.1:216980-228452 GCA_019973955.1 Trichonephila inaurata madagascariensis
TAGTTCAGACTCTCTGGAGAAGTCTTTACTTTATATAAGCACACACACACACACAAAATATTATTATTTTAGAAGCATTTTTTTATAAAAGGAGAACATTTTAAAAAAAGATTATTCTAAGTTAATTTTTTGCCAAAAGATTGTATTTAAATAACTTTTTTTTGTCAAAAAATATCCTTAAAACCATTTCATACATGTATTCTAATCTGACACTAAATATCATGAAAATTATCCATTTATGCGCTTTTTTAAAATCACGGTTCCGAACGTAGTCGTATACCCTAAAATATCTTTTTAAAATAATTTAAATTACACCTCAGCTGTGACACCCCACTCACAAATTTTTCGCGTCACATCAACGTCAGACCTCGATAGATTTAGTGTGCATCTTCTACTACTGAGGGTATTTCCTTTATTTTAACACATGCGCTATTAGTATTTGAAATCATAAACGCGGGAGAACCAATATTTTGCTCGTCAAGTCTAATTTCTCACGAATTTCTAAAAATAAACAAAATAAACAAAGAAATAAATAAACTGTAATTTGTTTTTCATTAGCCTTTGCAAAAACAAGGAGCTTGTTTTTTTTTGTTTTTTTTTGTATTTTTTTACTGTCGCATTCAACTGTCGGATAAGAGTCAGAGCGAAACATATCACTTGCTCCCCACATAAAAAAAGAAAAAAAGATCGTCGCTATTTTTTGTACATTCCAGAGCAGTCAAGAATCAGTGTCGGCATTGTTTGAAGTTCTACATGCAGTTATCATCTGTTTCATTACTTTGAAAGGCTTTTGTTTGTATTTCAGAGACAATATCTTATGGAAATCGACTTCCAGAAGTCATTAAACTACCGTTGAGAGACGATTATTGTATTAACATAACATTTCCAACTCTGATGTGATAGTTTCAGATAGAAGAAAGCAACAAATAAATATGTTTCGCATCAAATTGAGAATTTATTTTGCATCTGGAATAGACCATCCCTTTCGTAAAAATGTCTGCGTTCTCATTTTTTCACTATAATGCAATTTTTTCATTGACAAAACATCATAAATTTATTTATGTATTGGAAAGCACATTACAGATAAAACTCCAATTACAGAATATATGGCATAAAAATAACATCAAGAACCACAAAATTCCGCCAAACACTATTGAAGAGATATAAACAGTTAAAAGAAACACATGTTAAGGAAAAACACTATAAACATATCACAAAAGCAACACACTAAACATATTAAAAAGCACGGAGAATAAAAATTAGTGGATATTAAAGAGTTCACAAAAGCCGTAAGAAAACAACTTAAAATTCAAAAACATCACACACAGAAGACATATTAAATGTATAAAATTCTTCAGAAAACCAGTTAAAAGCTTCAAAAAATTATTCAGTGAGAAATTATGTATGTAATTGCATCGGTATAATCTATCCTCAAACGAGGAATGGTTTTTCAAATCTCTCACCTGCACGGAAAAACGAACACTGTTTAAAATATCAACGCATAAATATCTCATTTAATAAATTATAATGTTAAAGATTATAAATTTATATACATATTTGTGTTGATTTTTGTTCTAATTATGGAAAAATCTACATATGTATCTCTAGAGCTAACTACAGGTATGATTTTTCTTAACTTAAAGTTTTCATTATTATGTATTTAATATATATTTTTTATAGTTCGAAGAGAGATGCACTTACTGAATTGACGGAAACTTTATTCCGAGTAGTACAATCACCAAAAGATCCAACTTCTCGTTACGTTCTCGTTTTGGATGTTTCTGGAAGCATGAATGTAAGTAAAATTAGAAATTTCCTTAAGGTATCCGACTGCGTTCGGAACCATGATTTTAAAAAAGCGCATAAATGTATAATTTTCATGATATTTAGTGTCACTTAGATTAGAATACATGTATAAAATTGTTTTAAGGACATTATGACAAAAAAAATTATTTAAATGCAATATTTTGGCAAAAAGTTAACTTAGAATAGCCTTTTTTCCAAATGTTCTCCTTTTGTAAAAAATGCTTCTATTATAATAATATTTTGCCTGTATTCAGCTCAGACCTCTTTACAGAGGCTCAACTAGAATTTTTCAAATGCATAACTTGGAAGTCGGTTTATCCATGTTTTACAAAAACAGAAGGGAGAAATTTTAAGAAAATACGCCGATAACTTTTTTAAATGGTTGTAACTGTGAAAATAATGTGAATTTTTAAAAAATCATAGTTGAGCCTCTGTACAGAGGTCTGAGCTATATACAGGCAAAATATTAATACAATAGAAGCATTTTTTACAAAAGGAGAACATTTGGAAAAAAGGTTATTCTAAGTTAAATTTTTGCCAAAATATTGTATTTAAATAATTTTTTTTGTCATAATGTCCTTAAAACAATTTTATACATGTATTCTAATCTAAGTGACATTAAATATCATGAAAATTATACATTTATGCGCTTTTTTAAAATCATGGTTCTCTGAACGTAGTCGGATACCTTAAAGAGAAAAAAGAATACTATTTAACATAATTAAGTAACAGATTACAGAAATATTTCCTTCTCTTTATTTGAACCCAGGGTCAACCAATGAAGCTCCTTCATAGTGCAGCTGTCAGATTGGTGGAAGACAGAATTCCTGATGGAGCTTTTCTGGGACTAGTACAATTTAGTACGGATGCAAGCATCTTACGAAATCTGACGAAAGTTGACAATACCACCAGATATCAACTAAGTAAGAGTTTACCTGCTAAAGATGACGGCGGCAGAACAGCAATTGGTAAAGGCTTACAAAAGGCTATCGAAGTAAATATAAGATTTATATGTAATTTATTTAATTTTATCACAGAAATATTTTAGATTGACATAACAATGAAATATTTCTAAGTCTAATTAAAATTAGAAGAATTTTGTAAATTCAAAAGGTATTCCACTGCACTACAAAATAAATTAGCATTGTTAAATTATTTATGAAAATTATTGAATAAAAGAAAGAAATAGTCAACGGAGAGCAATACTAAAGGAGATTTTTAGAAAACGATCAGAACAGGAATAGAAGAAATGAGTTTTGTATTGATCAAAAATATAATAAGGTAGTTAAAAAATTGATTAAAAAGGAAAGCCTATTTACAAATTTATATATAACTCTTTTCATAAGTTTTGAATTCATGGGAAATTTCTTAGCGATTTTTAATTTTTTTTCCTTCGTTGATATTAAATACAGGCTTTATAAAATTTTGCTTGCTAAACTTTTATTTAGAAAGTGAAAATAAAATAATAATTTTTTCATTACGCAGATAGTTCCAATATGTGTTTAAAAATACAAATAAATAACAGAAGACTTATGTGCCATATAACTTAAATGCAATGTTTAAAATTACTTTTAAACTGTTGGATTTGTTCCATGGTATATCTCTCTATGTAATAACAAATATAAAACCTCTGACAATAATCGGTGACTGAAGTCAGAATAACTGATCGGGCAACACTAGCGAAACAAAACGCCGCACATGTGTAGCGGCAGGTGTTGACCATCTGCCCCCACCGTTGTTCAGTTAAGATTCATTTGTGTTCCGTGTAAGACTTGTTTTACAAAGTGCTTGTTTAGTACGTTGGTGCTTAACTGAGAACAGGAAAATGAACGAATAAAAAATCAATTTAAAGTTTTGTTTTAAGCTTGGCAAGACACCAAAAGAATCTTATGCGATGCTGGTACGTGTTTATGAAGATCAAGCACTGTCCATGAAGTGTGTGTGCGAGTGGTTCGCCCGTTTTCGAAAAGCAGGGAAAGCGCTTATGGCAACTCCCGTAATGAAGACTGGCGACTTCCGTCAGTGACGAAAACATTAAGAAAGCGAGGAAAATAATCACTAAAGATCGTCAATTAACTGTGCGCATGATAGCTGATGAACTGCAGTTAACCGTGAATTCGTGTGACAATTCGTTACCCAGAATTAAGGTATAAGAAAAACGTGTTATCAATATTAACGATATTCCTAGCATCCAACGAAACGTGACAAGGCTTTTGAACTTCATCCCAAAAGAAAACTCCTTACAAATTTTCCAGGACGATCTCAGAGGTGCATAGTTATGGGAGGTGACTATTTCGAAAGACAGTACAATAACTTTCGTTAATATTTCATCTACATTAATGTTACAGGACTATTCATCGAACTTTATTGTCAGAGGTTGTATATCTAAGTATAAATGATTAATTTTTGAATTTTATAGTGCAAAAGTATTTGGCAATATTTTCGTAAATGTATTCTCAAATTTTTAATCTATCGTGAAAAAAGTCTTCACAACAACGTCAGAAAAGCATGAATTAAACATTTAGTCACATTAAAAAGTTATTATTCATATCTTCTCAAAGAATTGATGAAATACATCAAAGTACTATTTAAATCAACCCTGCATTATCGTTTTATTATTGCTATTGAAGGCGTGTCATAGATTATAATTTTTAATTTATTTCGATGGTTTTTCATCATTGAAATCAAGTTGATCCTCAAGCTATAGTATCCATTGTTCGAAATAATAAGGGTTCCTGCCTGTTACATTTAACTGAGTTTTTAAGTCCTCATACATTGTTCTATGAATGTTGGGAAAGAGAGACATCAACTCACAGGTATTGTTTTCATCACCCCATAGCTTCTAGTTAAATGTAAATTCTAACCAGAGCTAATCAAATTATTTGAAATGAGATTTTGCGCCGCATCTCCTTCTTATATGGAATAAGAAAATTTGGAACTCTATTTCATGCAAAATTACCTTTGGTTAGGTTATTTTTCCATTTTGGAAAATGAATTTACTCAATTTAAAATGCATTATGATGATTTTTAATCCAGAATTAAATTTTTATTTAATTTATTTAAGTTTCTACAGTGAAAATAATTTTATTTATGTATTTAATATATATCTCATCCATAAGATAATAAATTAACACAGGACAACTGTTTACACATATAAAAATAAAATGCATCTTTTGAATAATATTCTGGTTAAAAATTAATAATTACCTTCTTCATATTTATTCTGAATGCATATTTTTGAAATATGATAGAGTTATGACTGTACAATGTAACTTGTACAACCCTTCATAAAAGCAATGCAAAGGAAAACAAGTTTCATTCATGATTTTGCAACACATCATTTATAATGGTATAACGTAGGTAACATATGCAGAGTTAGGCGTTTCTTTATATCAAGTAATATGCGTTCCTTTCATGAATTCAATTACTCATTTAACGATAAAATGACGAAATAATAAAAAGTATATACCGAGAGATGGATCACAATTATGTCACTAAAATTAAAACATTCCTTATCCTATTTTTCTTAAAATCATAAAATCAACCATCGTAATGGAATCTAAAAATTAGTATGAGCCGTAATAATTTTCCAGATTGATTACAATTCTGTAAAAGATGTTTCAAAAGATCGGAAAAAAAAGGATTAACTGATTCTTAATATTTGATTTCAATCTTGCAGATGTTTTTGTAACTCATTCACTAAATTTATGAGATTTCTGACTGGGTGAGGCCTTCATGAGCATTGCTGAACTATATTTTCTAAGACTCTTAGAACATTAATTGAACATGTGACGTAAGACAGACCATTAATTGATGCTTGATAAACTTAATTATGCATAAAAAGAACTAAAGTCAACACAACGTGTAACTTTTATCGTCAAAAACAAACCAGTCACGGCGAAACTTGAAACTGATGATCCACGAACACGTGAGACGATTTATATTGTCCAAAGCAGTTAATTTCGCCCACATACTTCTTTGGATAAATAAGAAAAATAGTTTACAGATAACCATCGTGGGAAGAGCTCATTGAATATCATTCTCAGTTTAAAAAATTAATGAAATCCATTCTTAAAGCTAGAGTTTTCTAGAGACATTTAGCCACAGATATGTTGTATGCAAATGAATATGAAGGCATTTTTGCATTAAGACTGCTTTATTTTAACTTTCAATTTTTCATTCCATTATATATTGTATATTTTTGAGTATAAGCGGAGGATTTTTTGAACATTTTTAAAGTGAAAGTAAGGTGGTCGGTTTACATACAGATTGGCTTATCTCCGAAAAACCGTAATTTAGGAAAAACGGGGTTTTTACATCATCCATTTGCCATGGGTAAGAAATATTAATCTTTTAACTTTTTAGGTGTTTTAAACAGAACTTTTATTCCAAAAAAAAAAAGAAAAAAATGTCACATGAATTCTTCAATGTCAAAATCTGAATTTTGGGATAGTTCGGAAAATTCCCATTTACTCATTGGGATGTCTGAATGCATATGATTATCATGCAGCAAGTTTTATCTCCAGGGTACGAAACATAGGTCGACGATCACGACTCGTACTCGAGTTTCTATTCCCACTCATTTTCTAAGCAAAAAATGTAACGCATAAAGTATTAATAGCCCAGATAGTGTACAAGCGAACAAGTGAATAAAGAATGCATTAGTTTCAGATAATTATTGTTTAGCATTTTACTAAAAAACCATTGAATTGAAAAGTATTCCACCCTTTTTAACCATTTAACACTATTTTCACCCTCATGACGACATGTTTGAAAACTACACATACGGTATATATGTATAATTTCTAGTAATTATTCAATCAGATTAAATGAGAATGTTAAAACTGATAATAAATATAAAATTTCGTTACAAAATATGATTCGTTTAGGAAGAGTGAACTGTATATTTTAACAATCCAATATAGCCCCTTTTAATAACTTCTGAGAATTTATATTGTTAAGTAGATCCGGGTTTCGAAGATTTCTCGCAGATCAGTTGCAAAGAACAAGACAGTTCTGTAAGAGCGATGAGAATTTATTGTAGAAAACCCGATCCTTTAAATACAGGATTCAGCAGCAATATTCTCAAAATGAATCTCAGAAGGTCTTCAAACCTTCAATAGCACTCAGACACAATTATTGGTGTCTAAAATACACGTATATAAAAAATTATTCACAAGCAATCCCTCGTTCAACAGCCTAAGTAATCACTAATCGCTTCAACAATCAGAGCAATACAAACTGATCACTAGTCAAAACCAGACTGACTGACTTTCGTTGCTGACGTTGCTGACGTCTCTGGGAAATGGAACGCGAAGCGTTCCTCCATCCCATATCGAAGGTGTAGATGTGGCCTGATGTGGATGGGCCTGGCTGGGAGAGAGTTTCCTTATTGGTTGTGGGGTCGTGGCAAGGAGGCGTGGTTAATGGAAACAGTGAGGGTAGTAACTTGGATTTCGGCGGGAAAGCCCTGGTGTGTGATGACTGGAATGCTTTTGATTGGTCCATGGCACTGGGAGAGTAGGCACCTTATTGGCTGCATGATGTATTGGAACTGAACAAGTAGGAGGGGTATAGAATGCTAACCTGTGTGGGATCTTATGAGGGAATTAAAGTTAAGTGATAAAAAAGAAAATATCTAGAAATTTAGAAAATGTACACGGTCACTCGCCACACGGTGAGTGACTAAATTAATTGTTAGGGGGATAATAGGAGTCTAGGAGAATTCTCCTAGGCCTTTTTACATCTTGCTTGACTGACTTTCGGCGAGCATCTTCTCTATTTATATCCCTCGCAGATAATTCGAGAAAAACCCGCTTGCTTCACAAGTCTTGAAATTAATGGGTTTCGCTACTAATTTCAAGAAAAATCCAGATGGTTCCGAACTCGCCAAAAATGGTCACCAGCATGATCGCCAAGTCACCAAAAATGACGCCAACTTGGTTCTATTGCCAAGATTTCGTCAAGTTCCCATTGAATCACCATAATGACGTAAGGGACAGCGTTGCTTGTGAATATTACAATTTTAACGTAAATTAAATCTAATTTAGAGTAAGATATAAAGGCATTACACTATTTTACATAAAATTCGTAATAATATTAATTATTAAAAAGAAATGTTCACACACAGTTAATTGAAAAAATTTAAAGCCTGTTAATTAATATGATCCACTGTTTTTAATTTGGATACAACTGATTCGTTTTTTAAATCAGGTTCAATAATTTCAGCATTAATTAACTCTCCTTTGCTGTTGTAATTTTGCTGTCATAAATGTTTCTATGAATATAAAAATATTAATTAATTATAAATAATAACTTTGTATACATATTTTGCGAATTGTCTTAAAAATATAAATAGTTGTCGGTTTTTCAAGAACACATTCTTGTGGGTTTTATTTAAAAAAAGGAAGGAGCTTTTTCACATCAAATTCAAACTGAATTGCAAACATTTTGCATGATGCACTGGGAAAATTTCACAGATGAATATAACAAAAAAATGAATCAAACGGTTCATTATAAAATACGAACACATAGGCGAGTTAATATTTGGACAAATATTGATAAATATTTCATTAAAATTGTTACAGGCTCCATCTCTTGTTTTATAATCCCTCTTCAATCCTTCATTAAAATATATATTAAGACTTGCTTTTTAACTAAAACCCTTTTTTCTATAGTATAAACATAAATATTTTTGTTTTTCAATTTATTTAGTTGTCACAGCTTATAAGTTTTTTTTTTCTAAATTGTTTTTAAGTAATAAATGTGTTTATTTTACGTAAATTCTTGCATTTAAAATCAAATGTTTAAGAGAACTTACTGATACCTAATCTTTAAATACTCTTAAATTATTTGAAATGTTATTTTCATATTTATAAAATACAAGCAGAAATGAAAGCCATTTTTGTGTTTGCAAAAAAATCCATCTAGAAGATCAAGAAATTTCCCTTTAAATAAGAATTATCTTAAAGCAGGGGACCTGAATATTTAATAATTTTTTCATCTTATAAATGAGCTTTTATTTAAGTAATATTTTAAATAGAAATTTTCGAAAGTAAAAACTCTTTTTGAAGAAAACAATATATATATATATATATATATATATATATATATATATCTGTAAGTCAACAGAGTTTTGTATAGTTATTAATAAGTTTTACTTATTATAGAGAGTAACACTGAAAGCACGAAAACCTTATATATATATCTGGAATTTCTAACAAAGTTATAGCAATATATAGAGGGCAATACGGGCTAAAAAGGTTTGCATATATTTTAACACAAAAAAATCAGTTGTAATTAAAAATACATAACATCAGAAAATATTGCAATTACGATTATACGAACCTGCTTGAATAAAACTGTCCATATTTTGAATATCCTTCTTTTTTATGTAATTAATTTCAAGAGTAAAAAGTAATAAAGATTTCTTATTTTTGTGTAATAAATGTTTCCTCTGATTTTTAATTATTTAGTATTTGATTTTACTACTCTTTTTATAATTTGATTTACTATATGAAAATATTATATTGAATTCAAATTAAGTTTTGAATGAAATAGAATACTTATGCAAGAGAGATTCCTAAAAAAAATCATGTTTTAAATTACTTTATAGGTGTTAACGAATGATAACAGTACAGCTGAAGGTGGTCTAATTATGTTGATAACAGATGGAGAAGAAAATGTTCTACCATTTATTGAAGACGTTCTTCCAGAGGTTCTGGAATATAATGTTATTATCAATGCTGTGGCGTTTGGTTCGGAAGCCAGTGCTAAATTGGAACACATGACTGCAGTGACTGGAGGAAGAGGATATTTCTTTTCCAACAATGGTAGCCGTCCAGCTTCTGCACTTGATTCAGCTTTCTTAGAATCAATCACATCTCAAGCTGATATTGAATTGCAACCTGTTCAGGTAAGCTAGATTTATCGCAGTTGGTTAAACTTATATATAGATCCTTATACATAAAAAAATAATCATAGTATCTTTGGGAATGGGTCTTAATGAAGCAAATAGGAGCTAAACGTTTTCTTTGAAGTGAGTAGCTCTTGAAATACCAAGAAAAGTCTGCAATCTGGTGGTAAGAAGTATTGCATTAACAGAAGATCAAAAAAAGTAATGTATCTCGATTCCACGAAACATTATCGTATGCATTAAAGGAAACCATCTCACATTCTAAATTATTCTGAATCGTAAAAGTTCTAACGTGAAGTCATCATGTGAAAGTTTAGGCAATGAAAGACTATCTAAAGAGGTGTATTCATTAAGTGACTATGTGGTGAAGGTTATAAATCGAGTTATCAACAATACATTGAACCTTATATATGTTATGCTACATCAATCTATATTAGTGTGCAAAAGTTAAGGAATAAACATGTTCTCGCTTTTTCTCAAAAACTACAGAACCAATTCAATTCAAATGCGGTATTAAAATACTTAACAGTATTACGAAAAAGTTGTTATTCAAGATTAACAGAACTCACTTATTACCATGATTTATGCTCACGAAATCATGATAGTCGAAAAATGATGTAACAAGATGGCTCTTGTTGAGTGTTTAATATGGGGTATAATAGCCCCTTAGAAAACAACGCAGCTCTCACAACATACCCTATGTTGTTCATGAGGTCTTGGGTCTATAAATCAAATTCTTCCACCAAGGCCCTTTTTAGCTCAGGTAGGAATGGTGATTCAGATGTGGAGATCTGGCTGGCCAGCCTCTGAATATCCTTATCTCGATGTATTCGTTGACCAGCAGAGCCTTTTGCGGATGAGCGTTACCGGCCATAAAAAAAAAATAAGGTGCTAACTGCTCCTCTAAAAAGCCTCACATAGGGCTCCATCTCCCTACTGTGCCTTGTAGTTAAAGCAGTGCTTCTCAAACTTTTACTATTGGCGACCCAATTTTCAATCATAATTTTTATCGCGCCTTCCTTATACAATAATAATGCGCTTTGGCGCTAAAGCTACCATACGATCTTAATTATAAATCGTACAAATTCACAAGATAAGTATTAAATTTTGTATTTGTTACTTTTAAGTAATATATATTTTAAGCAAATTACTTTTAAATAATAGAATAATTATCATGTTATTTTTCGTATCTATAATTTTTAAATTGGAACAGATTGAAAAATGATATTTATTTAAAGATTTATTTCTTCCTTCATCCATTTCTAAAAGTTTAAATGTCATTAGAAAAATAATCTAGTTAATGTTACTCTCTATTATATCTGTCACAATCAGCATTCTCGTGAACGTCTGCGTGAGTCTGGGCAATCTATCCGACGTCTGCGCAAAACGTGTAATTGCCAAATATTGGTATTTTTTACCTTTGCAGACCTAGCTCATTCCCCAGGAGCTGGTATCACTTTTAGTGCGGCACCGAATAATAGGCGATACCAATTGCGGCAAGTAATTTTGACGCCTAGTTTCCTCCTCAGAGGGAAGCACCTGATCTCTGACGATGCGAAATTGAACTTAAGAATTTTTTTAAAGAATTTTGGGAGCCAAACCAAACGGGGACTTCAAGGGATTTTTTACATGCCACCTAATCATACGACATGGCCACTTTCTATTTTCTGTATCATGAAAATCCATCGACATGGGCCGGGGTCAAACCTGCAACCTTAGGTGCAGATGGCCATCGACAAACCAACTACGCC
>BMAV01014538.1:236289-248151 GCA_019973955.1 Trichonephila inaurata madagascariensis
AAAAAAAAATGCATCACGACATCATGAAATATTTACCTAGCATTATTTTTCGACATCGAGACATTTGTCGTAGCATGAAATCAGTCTGAAGATATCACTCTGGTGAAACTCGGTACCGTGCGATGCTAGGAATTGTAGCACAGACTGCTCCCTCTCAACACTTATTTTTAAGGATTTTTCCCTCTCTGTTGAACTTGGATGTTTCCACGTGATTAAAGTGGTCTTAGTTTCTGGGGTACAGGGGTGCACCCGTGTCACATGGTCTGTGATTATTCTAAACAGGGACTCATTTCCCTCTCGTGCGCAACGCATCAAATCATCGAAGATGATTCCCATTCTTCCACTCTTGTGATTCTGGGTCAGTTTTCTCGGCACACACCTTGTGATACCCCGTGCTCCTTCATCCATGCGACCTAGATTTGTAGGGATAAAAGATTGACCACTCGGACCTTCCATAATAAATCTAGTTTATTATATCTCAATATGTATTAAACAATACAACACAAGTATTACTTAGAGGAAAACGATAAAGAGTGATATGACGTAATTAACAATTCTTAGCAAATAACGTATTAAATATTACTCACTATCTTTATGATAACTTAACCTCCGAATCTTTATCTATAGCCGATTCCTTAACTAGCTAGATTCCGCTCTATCATTAAACTTTAATAAGCTAACTCTTACCGCTATCACTGGACGATCAGCAACCAAGCTTTATATCTTGTTTTCTATTCCTTTAATCTTCTCTATATATCTTATTATCCGATTTTTGATCCGGCTACTGCGCAATTTTCTGGCTTCTAACGGACTTCTATATGACTCCTATAATACTCTTCGGCCTCCAGCCGACCTTTTTGTGAATGTAAAAGCTCCAATATATATAATCATTCCTAATCTGCATATCGCGTTTTCTTTTTGAGAAGGTTGGAATGAAATGCCATTCTGGCCCCAAAGATTCCCCAAGAGGATTAATAGAAGGAGTGATAAAGCCCCGTCACAATCTTGCAGACACCTTTCGGTAACTCAACACATCGTATAGCATGAAATGGACCTGAGCACGAGCATTACACAGTGTGGATGCCACTCTGTTGTTCTCGTTATGGAAGTAGAAGAACACCCATTTCAACCATCTTCAATATTCAGCTTTCATTGAACATGTAACGCCAATGACTAACCCTTTGGCGAGACTTGACCTCTTCACAATACAATGTCTGTAGACGCTCATGGATGACAAGCACACTAATTCCATGTGTCCATTCATACTGAATAACAGCTCGCACTTCCATTGGCAAACACGTTGTCAGTATAAGTTTGTCTATCATCTTGATTTGTTCTCAAATAACCTCGGGCACACCGGTTTGCTGCTACTCTCTCTTCTTCGCCGCTTTGTGCATGCGTCATTCCTCCTGCGCTGTCGCTACTTCCTTCGTTTAACCTGCAACAAATGTAGTTTCTTATGGTCACCTGGTGTGCTATCTAATCTTTAGAGACCCCGGGGGTACCCCAGTGATCCTTCTTTATTTTCGACCCTCCATCTTGTCATCCAATTCCTTCTTTTCTTTTTTTTCCGTCCAGACCACAGACCTATGAATGTTTGGCGCAGTATAGCCAAAACTGGCTCTTGCGCCATAAAACACCAAACTCAACTCAACTCAATCTAATCTTTAAAAAAAGATAACTAAATTTACTTTTAGAAAGTCTTTTACATACCTTTTCATTACTTAAGTGTCGTATAAAAAAATCGATGTTTTCATTCATTCTAAGACCTTAGAAATTTAAAATTTCCTCATTAATAATTTAGTTTTAAAAAAAGATGTCCTATAAAATTATCGAGTAGAGTATAACTCTACCTAAAATATATGCACTTTGTACCCCTTTCAGGTTAAAAATACATATACATGGAAAATAAAGATATTAATTGTACTTTTTTTTTCAAATATTAGAAAAATCACTAATGGTACTTCTTTTTTTAGGTGCGGATGTCACTGAGAATGATGGCATTTATACTGGTTACTTCACACACTTTAACGGAAATGGTCGTTATGCCGTAATCGCTCGAGTATCAAACGATGGTCAAGCTAAGCTTAAACAAGGAAGCATAGCATCTGCTTCTCAACCAATGCCGTTGATGAAAGGTTAGAAATTTAACTTTAAGAAATGTGATAAAATTAGTCAAATAGTTAAGTGATGGTTGAATTTATCGATCGACAAAAAGGCGCAAATAATTTATATTCTTTACAAGAAGCAGATAATTTTCGTGTGATATTTTAACATTATCGAAACAGATATTTTAAAATGTCACTGAAAAGAACACTTCTAAAATCCTTTTTTTAAAACCAAAATAATTGAAATATCTGTTTGTTATTGTGTATGTATTACTCCTAGGCAAAACAACGGACGTTCCTGTGAATGAATTCGAACCTGAAGATTTCGAGCTATCAACGAAGAATGAAACTGAAACTGATGATGATTTTGATACTGAACCAGCAAATAAATTTGACCGCTCATCTAATACCGGCGCTTTTCGCTTAGAGTCTTGGTCTTCTGATGTTGGGGACATTATACCTCCAGGAGACATAACAGACTTAAAAGTTGTGTCAATTGTGGAGGCAGGAAATAAACGCATAATAAACATGGAGTTCACTACACCTGGAGATGATTTTGATGTCGGTAATGGTAAGTATTTTTAATAAATTTTTAAAGTTCATGTCACCAAAACTATAACAGTATGATAGAATATAGTTGTTTAATGTTCCCAAATACTTACCAAGTAATTATTACCACATATATGCTTTTTAAAAAGAAGTTTATATATTTTTTATCTTTAAATTATTTATCTTCACATTGACTTTATTTATTAAATTTTAAAATTGTAATTTATTCTATTTTAGTCAAAACGATTTGCTTTCTCTTGTAATATTGGGAGAATGTTTCAAAATTAACTTTTTATAAAATAATTATCAACACTTTTTTCCCCTTTTAAAAATCTGCTTTCAATTTTTTTGCTTTAAAATTCATTGTTTGCTATTTAATTGACTATAAAATTGGGTACTTATTTTTTGTAGTGCTGAGCCAGCTGTAACAGAGCCAGAAAGAAATTATTAAAAATTTAAACAAGATCAGAAAATGATTTATTGACTATTTATGACATTTCTGATGTATATGCTTATAACTGTAAATTATAACGCAGTATGGCTAGTAAATCAATCTGCAGTGTATATATTTTACACAAAAAGTTTCAAAGAGGCTTTTTTTAAATTTAAAATGAAAATATTTCTCTGAATATTTAAATTTTTTTAAGAAATTGTTCTTTTCTGGTAAAAATACTTCACTTTTGTGATAAATCTTCTGAACCTAGTGAAATTATTTTCTGAAAAAGCGCTAAGTATTTTTACTTTTAAACAAAACAAATAATTCGAGAATTTGAGATGATTGGTCCATTTTGATATTTCTTTGGTCTTTTTTATATCATATATCCATTGTACCAACTAAATATTTTTCGATAAAAAGAGAAAAAGTACATCAACTTAAATTATGCATCTCATATAGGTATCAACTTAGCTGCGTGATTTTCATAAAAATAATTATATAAAGTATTCTTTTGAAGAACTCATCTCAAAATAATAATGCTACTTTGAATGTTTGGTTGGAGAATATTTAAGCTTAATGGTAGACTCAATTTAGGATACTGCGTGAGTAAATTTTTCCAACATAAATAAACAGGATGTTTACGCAATCACAGGAATCTCTCTCTGTTTTAACTTCCCGAAATGTCCTTCGAATTCTCCATGCCCCTAAATGTAGCAGTTGAAAGTTTATCTTTTGAATCTATGTGTGCAGTTTATCATCAGGTGACGGAAAACAGATTTCTGTGAAACTGCATTAAATCAAAAAGTCAAATTATTACGAAACTTGTGTGTGTGTGTTTAGTATACATATGCAGTCAAGTATTTAAAAATGCTAATATAATATTATAAATATAAATCATTAATACTGAAATAACATTTTTTTTCATAACCTCAACTTTTAAGGAGCCCTGTAACCCATTTAAAAGTTTTTATAACTATTTTTAACAAGTCAGTTAACTAATCCTCCTTATGTTTTGTAATTTTTACCATAATAACGACAAGTGTGGCTTTTTTGTGTTTTACTATACGTGTTTTTAACGTTTCACAAGTAAAATTTGTATTTCATTAGTTTTTCATACTGATGTTAAAACAAATCAGACTTTTAATAATTATTGTAATTCATCTTGAACATATGAAATAAATTTTCAAGATAAAAAAAATATGTATTATTCATTCTTAAACGGATATATATACATATACACCCAACTCTTTTTTTGCAGTGCCTTTTTTACACGAATTCAACGAATTTTCTTTTTACACAATTTTTTTGTTCTAGCACGAATCCCCCCTAAATTTGAGGATATGTGCACTTTGGATGAGGATGATTTAGTCGAATTTCTGACATTTTATTATAATACAGACGTTGATAATGACAAGTCGAAGTTGAAGTTCAACTATTAATAGCTGATTTAATTCGAGAGGGCTTGAAATTTGCTACAAGTATGGAATAACATTTTCTTATTCATGATCCTGACAAAGAGAGTGAATTAAAATTTCAACGTTATCATAAGTTTTGTGTAGCAGGATATCAAGCGTTATATAAGCAACATGAAAAAGCAAAGCTAAAAAAAAGCTGTTAATAATGAACAAAATTTTTCATTTGAATCAAAGCTCACAGTTGTATGAAGCACATCTGACACATCTACTGATGATAGCATTTTTGATCCAGTTCATAATAAACTTGCACGCTTGTTATCAAGTAGCCGTTAATAAATAGTTTTTAGTAGTAGTTTTATTCTTAATTTCGATTTTTATATGTTGTATGTACTTATAGACTGAATTTTCGCTGTGCACTAATTATAATTTTTTTTGTAATAAAAATAAATTATTTGAGTGTCATAAATATGTAATATAGATTTCATTATTACTCTTTTTGCCCGTTCTTTTTTTTTTTTTTGGAAATATTTACTGATTTTTCATTTTACACGATTTTTTAAAGTTATGGAATATATCCCTAAATTTACCATAATTCGCATGTATTTTTTACACAATTTTTTGGCACAGTTTCCTAAGGAACGTATCTACCGTGTAAAAAAGGAGTTGCGCGTGTGTATATATAAAACAAATTATTACAATTATAACCAGAATAACATTCTAAAAGTTGAACGAATTTAATTTTTTTCAATCTAAATAACTCCTTCAATTCCCCCAACTTCCCGTTTTAATGATTTTAACATTAACTGAGAGGATCAATTTGCTATTTTGCTTGGAGAAACTAGAAAGATCCGTTTTTAATTTAGTAACATTTCGATAATTTAAGACGTAGATGGGAAACCAATGTTAGCTTAAGTCTAATTTCGTAACTGTTTGATTGCTATAATAGTATTATTTCCTTAATACACAGTAACATATTCTACAATAAATATTGCATTTATTTAAAAACTGTTTGATACTAGGTCTAATACTGAAGATAATGTGTGGTGAGCGTTTTCTTAAATATTTATTGTACAAGTTATATAAAAATAAACTATTCTTCACTACTGAATCTTTTCAGAAGAAGGTAAAAATTTGAAGGAGTTCGTGTTTTGTAAAATTGGATTCAATTTTTATGTATATATTTTTCCATTTAGTTACATCACTAGAATTGAGAGCAAGTGAAAATAAAGAAGAGCTCGTTGCAAATTTTGAAAGTGGTCATCTTCTTAATGAAACACATATTGTTAATGGTTCACTGCAACCCCTGGGGCCTGGAGAGAAAGCTACCATTACAGTAGAACTTCCTGAAATATTTTCTCACTCGGAGCCTTATACTGTATACTTCGCAATGAAAGCAACAGACGATGCGGGAAATACTTCTTCTAGGTACAACATCGCATCCCATACTTTTGGCTTTAGATTCAAAGTATTAAGGCAGATTAAAGGCTCTAAGACCACGGCCCATGAAGATGATGTGAAGAATGTAGAAGACGTAAAAGTCCACGGTGAGAAAATACCTCCTCAAGATAATAACAGCAAAGATGATATATCCAAAAGTATGATGACAAATGATGATAATACTGATGAAGCTGGAAAGAATTCCAAGTGGTGGCCTGTAATAGTTGGTATTGGAGTCGCTTTTACAGTTATAATGATAGCTGTGTTGATCGCTGTTGTCATCATCAAAAAATCAAAACAGAGAACTTATTCTTCTGTTCAAAATCAGCAGTGTTGAGCATTCCAGTTCAAAAATTTAATATTGTTGAGCTTTTTACATTTGTCTGTGGAATGTGTGATTGTACAAAATGTGAAATGAGAAATAATAATAAAAAGGAAGTAAAATTAGAAGTTTCCTCGAATCAATTCGTTTATTTTTTATTACTGTTTTTCATATCTTTAAATAAGCCTACTATATCAGTCATTTCATAATAATTTGTTATAAAATATCTGAATTTTAAAGAAAATGAATTAAAGTGAATTTTTCTCAGATGTAAAACTATGTTGTATTTAAATGTAAACGAGTTTTTTTTCAGTGCAATTGATTGATTGATTCTTTATTAGCGTCGCATTTCTAAGCTATGTAAAGATTGTAAGGACGACGAATCTCGTAATTTTTCCCTCTCTTATTAAATTATGCATTTTTTGGCTTTCATAAGTGCTTAACAAGGCGTCATAAATTTCTCCTGAATGAAATTTTAAAATTTTTAAAACCTCTGACCTGCTTTCCCATTTTGTGAGACTTATTGATTTTAAAGTTAGCCTTTATATAAATGTGTTTTTAAAGTATTTCTTATCTATAAATACAGTTGAACCTGTTTTTGTGCGGTATATACGGACCGCATAAAAATAAACGCACAAAAAATATTCGATAATTTCATAAATTCTTACATAACAAACTAATTCGGGGAAATACTACAAAAAACTTTTTTTATGCGGTGGATAGGAACCGCATAAATAAAGTCACATTCATAAAATATGCCAATTATTTACGAAATTTATGTAAGAGTACTTCTATAACAAAATAAATAATTAAATATTATACATGGAAACAAACATTTTAAAAGCATTTAGTTCCTCATTGTATACATGAAAAAGTTTTCAAAATGCTCATACATAATCCACTGCTACTCATCGTAATCCAAAAAGTGCTCATCATCTTCCTGTAAGGAATAAGTTCAAAATCGCTTCCGTCACTTGAAGGTACAATTTGAATTTTTTTTTTGGCAACATAAAGTAAGAAATAAGTTTTTGCAACGAAAGTCGGGTGGTCAGTTGCTTGTAAATGTCACGATAACCAGATATACATGACTGAAGCTGTTTTTTGGAATTTTAATCTCCTTTCTTAATTGGTATCTTTTTTAAGAAAATGCTTTTACAATTTGTTGTAAAGCTGGATCCCTGCATATTTTTATCCGCTCTCAAAGAATCCGGTTCTTCTTGTCCGTCTTCATAATCTATCATATTATTGATAATGTCACTGTCTTTGAAAGTTTCGTCTTCAATCAAGTGCATGCCGCTATTGCTTTACGAGAAAGCAATGGAACGTGCATTGTCGAGAGAATGTTTATAACCAATGAACAGAGCATCTTGACACCGATATAAAACATTACAGTGGCGTCAAAACCGTTGAAATTCATACACCGCATAAAAAAAGGACCACACAAAAAAAATTGCACAAAAATAAAATCGCATAAAAAAGGACCGCACAAAAACAGGTTTTACTGTAGATGCCAGAAAAAAATATTTCTATTGGAACAAGTTGAAGAAATCAGCAGCTTCCAAGGATGCTTTTGTCTCGTCATTAATAACTGGATGGAGAGATCTCCTACTACAAGGAACGTAGAATGCTTACTTTAAATTCTATATTACTTCTGCTCCCTATATTAGACTTGTTGTTTTATTTCCCTCTCCTCTCATATCCTGAAAAATTAAAGCTAAGTATGTATATACAGCGAAAATCACTTGACCACGAAACTGAGGGGACTGAAATATTTTTTCGTGTTAAAGGATATTGCAAAATAAAAACATATATCAACAAAATTAAGTTAATGAAAATTTATTTTTTACCTAGATATGTATATCTGCATGTATTTAATAAAAATCAATGCAAAAAAAAAACATTCATAAGATTTTAAAGAAGTTTAATACAAAATGTTCGTTTTTTGAAAAACCAAACAATTATTGAGTTTTGGGAAAATAAATCTGATATTTTTCTTTGCATTGTCTTTTTTAACATCAAATTATCAGCAAAATGTTCGATGTCGTAAATTTTGATATTCATTTCGCCATTGGAATGTGCATCTAAATAAATGCGCATACTTTTCATGATGTTCCTCATTTCAGATGACGTTGGAACAAGAGTTGAATTATTTATTTCATTTTCGTGGTCTGAATCTGCATCAATGATATTTTTTTAACTTAGAACAAACACCCAGATGTCTTTTTCTGCCATAATTAGGGCTGTACATACATTATCATCATTCCTTGCAACGAATTCTCCCGAAGATACAGTAGGGCAGTCCAATCCAGCTGGTGTTTTCCGTATTTTGTTCATTCCCAGAAGGGAAATATTTTCATGTCAAGCGATTTTTGTTTCGTGTTAAACGAAAAAGATGTATGAAAATACATAGTAGTTTACTGTGATCATTGTATTATTTCGTGTTATCCGATATTTCGTTTTAAATGCTTTCGCGTTAAACCTTTATCACTGTGTATAGTCATCTATATATAGTTTTCCTATAATAACTTCATATATTTGTTTCCCTTGGGGCTTTCAACTGGTAAGAAGCTCTAAAAGCCTTCATTAATTTTTATTTCAACCTCATCGGTAACAAATTTATTGATTGAAACATATCTAATTATATATACAGTCGGACTCTATATAACGAAGTCGCTAAATCCCGGAAAAAGCTTGTTATATGGAAAATTCGTTATATAGAGGCTCATATTTTAATATACTTTATATAATCCACATAAAACAAATTTTAAATTCATAAACACTATATATTAAAAAAAGTAATTATTCACACCTTATTTTAAATTAGTATATGTTTATTTTATATATCCTACCCATCAAAAAAGAAAGAAAAACTGCAAAGAAAACAAGAAAAAAGAATGTCGAAGAATTCACTGTATTTTCAATATTAAGAAAATAATTTTACACTAAATTAATAAATTTTATATAAGGACATTTTATAATTTAAAGCATACAAGTAATATTAAACATACATTATTTTATAATTAGAACACGGGGACACAGGACAACTCCACTGAGAGTGAAAGAGGATATCGAAGATGTTTTTAGTGGACTGGGCAATGGGGGTTAAGGGTTGCACTTCTTGAATGAAACGTCCAGAACTCTTGCTCTCGGCGAGCTAGGATCTAATAAAACCAGTTCAAGATTTATGACCACCATAAAATGTGCTAAAGAGAGAATAACTTGAAATTTTTTCAGAAATACTTTAAAAAAAGGGGAACAAAAATTGAATCCCAAAAGAAAAGTTCGTTATATAGATGTTTAACTGTATATATATATACGGACAAATTTCGCAAGTTTGAATCTCGGTCAAGTGACGAGGATGTGATACCTCTCCCCAAACTTACTCAACACTGACGTGAGGACTTTGAGCCTCGACAGAATATTTAACATGCATCATAAGCCTTTCTAAAGGTGCACCTTCAGCTGCAACAAAACTGGAACGCACGACTCGAAAGAAACGACTCTGTTCACGAGTTTGCGCGACCATGATCACTTGATTTCCGTGGCCACATTTCTAGTGTAACATACTAGTTTTAAAATACGAATCAAAATTTCAATAGCTTTTAAACAAAATATGATGCTCTTAAAATAATGGAAATTTTTAAAAATCAATTGACATAGAGCTTATGATGATTAAAATCGGAATTTATATTTCATTATAACAAAATATGTTACGCAAAACGCTTTAAAATTAGTTATTATTACAAATTTCCTCAACTTCTTCCAATTATAAAACAATTTCCTCACATATGGTACTTTGAATCAATAAAACATACATAAATTCGTTTCATTTACGACAATTAAAGCTAAAAGAGCTGAAAGCTGTGTTGCAAATTTAAGAAAAATTGAATTTTTTAAAAAAACATCCAGTTAAAATTTTTATTTTTTAAACCTAAATACTTTAAAAAAAAGCATTAATAATCCATCCGCTTAGGGAAAAAAAAAAACAAGTTTATAACTTATTTTTCACGCTTTATTTTACATTAACTTTTTAAACTGAAAAATTTAACTGATAAAAGATAAAAAGTAGAATTAAATTGTGTTGTGTGGGAAAATTTTTAAAAAATTTTTTTAATAAAGTTCGATTTCGAAATAATTATTTAAAAAGGGGTAATAAACGTCGCACCAGGGCAACGCAAATTAGGTCCCCCAAAGTCCCCCCAAATTGCCCCCCTTTGGGCCCCAAGTCCGACTTGGATTGCAAAACCACAGATTGCTTAGTTATTTTTTTGGGTCCTTTAGGATCCTGGGCCCCTCCACAATCCTGGGGCAAAGGGTGTTGTTACGCCCCCGGCCCAATGTTCAGCTATTTGAGGGTTTTTTTGGCAATGGACCTCGTAATTTTGAACCATTGTAAAGGGAAGAGAACGTGTCTTAACTTCCCATAACACAAGGGAGGATGTTTGAGTTTCGTCAGACTTAACGTGCATCACCCCCACTTTTAAACCTCAAAATGCCCCAGCCCCAAAACCCCACAGCTGCAGCTTTTAAATTTAATCAAATGCGTCCTTTTAAAAATAAGTATTCTTTTTTTAAGAAATATTTTAAACTTTAAAAAAAATTTTAGAGAACCCCTTTTTAGTTTTATATGTGTGTTTTTACTTTTAACTTATTTATAATGCAGGTTTTGGGTATTCTTTTTTTATCAGAAATTTTCAGAATGCTCTTTTTTTAGCAGTTGATTTTTTTTTTTGTTTTTCACACAAAATTTAAAAAATAAAAGTATCCAAAATTATGAAGAAACTTTTTAAATTTTCAAATTATTATTGTTAAATATATTCAGAGTTTGTATTACATATAAGAAAAGCCGAAAAAAAATTTTTTAAAAAAAAACACTAAAGAAAAATGATTTGCAGAGATAAGTATTTTAATAAGATATTTTATATTTATTTTAACCCCTTCCGTCCATTCATAATAACTAAATTTTCCCACACAGTAAAAAGAAAAAAGCTTTGAGTAATTTATTTGAAAAATAAAAGAAATATATAGAAGTACCTAAATGTATTCCAGACACATAATATTGATAGCACAGAGTTTTGTTTGTCAGTATTGGGGAAAAAATTAAAAAATATATATATATATATATACAAAATATATATATATATATTTTGTGTGTGTGTGTGTATGTATGTATGTATGTTGATATAAAAAGGTAAGATCATAATCAACTCATTTTCGTTCGTCAGATAAATAGAATTTTGAACATTTTATTTTATAAGGGAATTTTTTTTCTAATTTTATATCAAGAATCAACCATTTTCGTATTGTATGAAAATAAAAAAGAAGAAAATAGATAAAGAGTAAAAAAAAATTTTTTTTCAAAAAAAAAAAAAAAAAAAAGTGTTAGTTTGTATCAACAAGTTTCCTTTAAAATAAAAATAAAATAAGCCTAAACTCCATTTTTTTTTAATCAGTTTATCACAAATAAAACATAACGACCACAAGAAATAAAAAAATCAATTAAAATACACTTTTCCTCTTTTTAAAATTTTTTAAAAATGTATTATCTCAAATTGAAGAATGAAAAATATTAATTTTTAAAAACCCTATTACTAA
>BMAV01014539.1:0-61573 GCA_019973955.1 Trichonephila inaurata madagascariensis
GGAAACAATTTTGTACAATAATCCAAATGTAGGACCGTAGAGGACCATTGGTTATAAGAGAGAGAGCTCCGCAGTCAGTAATATACTAGCTGCGAGTTCGAGTCCTAATCTGATCAAAATACTGTCTTACAGAATAAAGGAGGTTGGTACTCGTTAACTGGGTCTCAAAGTCGTCAATTGGTATGATGTGGAATTTAGGAGATTGAAATATCACCTCAAATGCAGTCTTTGCCTCTACTGAAGGTTCTTCCAGAGAAGTACGTATTTAAAACAGGGGCGAGTAAACTGTTCCATGGTATGGGCTGCTTATAATTTTTTCAAGGTGTTACTGTCTACCCAGTGGCATAGGTGTGGAGAACTAAAAAGGTCTATAATATTTATTAAAACTTAATAAATACGGAATATGTGCTTACTTACGTAGCTACAATAAAACAATCTTATACTTTTAAGATCGCGTTTAAAGCAAAACACAAGAGATGCAAACATAATAATAATAGCTGCAAATATAATAATATCAAATGACGCATTTGTTACGAAACAATTTAAAATACATTAAAATTACAACATTTTCATCTAGTGTTAGTGCTCATAATTATAGTCTATAGAAGATTTAGTCTGCATACTGTCAGCCAATCTTGAATATTTTGGTACATAATTACTAACTGCTAATCTTCAGACTGTCCATCGTGATAGACTTAATGGTCTCCCTGATTTAAAGTATGTTCACCAATTGTTATAATCTCTCATAACCAGATTCAGAAGCATGGCGATTAGCTTATATTATTTAGGAAACATCATTCAGCATTGTGAAACAGTCTGTATCTTCGAAGCGCAACATCATATTAGCTGTTCTTATTCCATAAAAGAAAAATAAATAAACGTTGTTGTTAAAGTCATTAAGATAATTAGTCACCTATGTTTAAAAAAACAACAAAAATAGGATAGTGAAAGGGTTTAAAAAAAGTAATGCGCTTTGGTAAGTTCCTTTAGTTGTAAACAAAGGTCTTAATTAATTTCAAGCAATTACATTAAATAAGTTCCTACAAAGATGTAATTTTTAAATTCAGTGAAAGTCACACACATATATAAAAACAGGTTCAGATTTTATTCTATGGCTTTCTTGTCTCTCTCATACAATTAGAAAGTGGTAAATAAAATTTTATTAGGTGGGCGAAGAAAATATTTTAAAAAATGGCACGAGGACTCTTTCAATTGCTTACAACTTTTCAATACGTAACGAAAGACTATTATGAAAAGGAATCTCTAAAAATAGGACTCTTTTTTTTATTCAAACATTCTTTTTTTCATTCAACCAAAAATTTTCAAAGGCAGGACAAAAGGAAAAATCATATGGGGATGTGCTGAAGGATACATTTATCAAACTCTGAGAATTGAATAATTAATTACATTTTAAAAAATAATTTTTTACCCCAATGCTCTGATTTGAATTAAAAAGTGAGGGTGGTCCTAAAACAGTGGTCCTCAAACTGTGTTCCACGGAAACCTGGGGTTCCACAAAACATACCCAGGGGTTCCACTAGTCACAATAAAAAAATCGAAAAGAACCTAATAAATATGCCTGCAAAATTATTATTTCTGTGAAGTTTATATAATTAGAAGTATCTAAAACTCATTTTAATTCATTAAAACTGAAAATTTTGTTCATATATATAACAAACTTTATTTTTCAACACTTTTAAATTTTTGTTATAATATAATAAACAAATATTAAAATATGTGTTTTATCTTTATATATATGCTTCCTACTAGATTTTGAATATTATATGATTTACTATCTTGGGCTCCACGAGATAATTTTATACTCATTAATTAACACAAAGTCTAGGAAGAGTGGAGGCAAAACAACAGGTCCACCCCATGCAATCCACTTCTCGAGATATGTAGCATGGAGGTGGTTAAGGTATCCGACCACATTCGGAACCATGATTTTAAAAAAGCGCATAAATGTATAATTTTCATGATATTTAGTGTCATAGATTAGAATACATGTATAAAATTGTTTTAAGAACATTATGACAAAAAAAATTATTTAAATACAATATTTTGGCAAAAAATTAACTTAGAATAACGCTTTTTTCCAAATGTTCTCCTTTTGTAAAAAAATATGCTTCTATTGTATTAATATTTTGCCTGTATATAGCTCAGACCTCTGTTCAGAGGCTCAACTATGATTTTTGAAAAATTCACATTATTTTCAGAGTTACAACCATTTGAAAAAATTATCGGCGTATTTTCTTAAAATTTCCCCCTTCTGTTTTCGTAAAACATGGATAAACCGACTTCCAAGTTATGCATTTCAAAAATTCTAGTTGAGCCTCTGTACAAAGGACTGAGCTCTCTCTATACAGGCAAAATATTAATACAATAGAAGCATTTTTTACAAAAGGAGAACATTTAGAAAAAAGGTTATTCTAAGTTAATTTTTTGTCAAAATATTGTACTTAAATAATTTTTTATTGTAATACTATTCTTAACCCAATTTTATATACATTGTCTAATCTAAGTTATGTTAAATATCATAAATATTATCCATTTACACGCTTTTGCAAAATCACGGTTCCGAACGTAGTCGGATAGCTTAAGCAGCGCAATCGAAAAATTTAATGAGACACCATCGTGCGTGAACCACACTTCCTGAGGCGCAGTAGCCCTACACCCTGCAAGTGAGAAATTTGCATACATGCAGATTTCTTCAGATCTACCACGGCTTTTCAAAACCCCTAATTTATTTGGCCACCCCCCTCGTTTGGCTCATCGCCCTCCCAAAGGTTTTTAAAATTATCGCAATTTTTAACCAAATTAAACCGGGGTTTCCCGTGCCCCCATTTTTTCTATCTTGTTTTTCGTTTTGCAATTTGCCTACTATCCCCCCCGCCCCTAAATTTTTGTCGGGGTCAAAATTCACCCCAACATTCTTTTTAAAAAAGATTTCCCCGAAAAAAAAAATAATTTAAATTTTTCAGGGACTTAACTTTCAAACATGGGACTATTCCATTCTCTTTTTTTTTATAATGACTAAAAATTTATCCATTGTGGGAAAAGTAATTTGATGATGTGTATTGATTACCATTAAACATTTTTAGTTGAGATATATCTTTTTTTTAAAAAGGATGATTGAAACTTTAATTTCATTTGATGTTCGAGTTAAAATTTTAAAAATAATTGCTTGGTTAATGTAATATTTACATCCAACTAAATTTTTCCCCCCATTTAAAGCGAATTTTCAAGTAATAAAATTTGCGTGAAAGTGTACATTCAAAATAAAGATGGCGAAAAAAAATTTTTAAAAAATCCCTTGCCGTGAATTTCCCCCCCCTTTTTTTTTTTCACCCCATCATTATATTTAAAGTTAATTTTTAAGCATTATCAAAGACTTTTTTCTGTAAAAAAATACGATTGTTAAAAGCAATTGACATAATTTTAATTCATATTAGGTTTTCCTTTTTGCAAAAAACTTTGTTTACAGAAAATGAACTTTTATCTAGGAATTTAATATAATCGGAAAGTATCAAGGAAAATAAGTTTGAATAATACAGTTTTTATCTCTTATTTCAGAAGAAATAAAATTCTTTAGTCTTTTTGTCCGAAGAAAACTATTTTGGCTTCCAATTCCCTCGCGATATTTACAATGCATGGGTCCTAAACTTTCTGGGTTTAAATACATATTTGATAATTTTATCAAATAATCGTCATCATCATAGAGAATGTGCTTTTTCTCATTTTTATTTCATCAAGGGAAGACAAGTATATTTAACACCATCATCTTCCTATTTTATTTCTTTTTAAATTTTAGCATAATGGAGACATTCCGAAAAAAATTGATGTATTAAAAAAAATTAAAGAACGAAAAAAAAACTGTCTTCTAAAAAAACCTTTTTTTAAATAAAGAAAAGTAGTTATAAATAAGATTTGAAATGTTCACTTTTTTACCTTATTAATTTTTTACCTTATTAATTTAAATGTTACCTTATTAATTACTTAACTTAATTACTTTGTCTGATTGTTCGAAAAATTTTTTTTTTCCTTATCACTGGATTTTAAGCTGCAGTGCAAATTGTTATAACGAACATTTTTTTCATGAGAAATTATATATTACAATAAATTACGACTATTGATTATTATCATTATTCTCACGTTTTTTCTTTTAAATTAAGGGTATAAAGTAATTATATATGTAGAAAGTGTGTTTTTTATTCTTTCGTATATACAGAAACCTAGAATTAAAGGGAAAAGAGGATTGTTACCAAGCTTGATATATGGATTTCACAAGGAGTGTGCTCCAGGAATTGGGGGAAAAAAAAATTCAAAATGTTCTCTATAGGTGGAGCTTTGCATGGAAAAACAACAAATTTAACAAATTTCACATAGAATACATTAATAATTTGAATACAAATAAATTTCTTGATTATTAGAATCATATTAACTGAGAAGAAACATGAGAGTTTTAGGGGACTGACCTAGTAATTTTAAGTCCCACTCTAGCCACCATATCATCGGACTATATGAAGTAAAGATAGAGAAATTAATATTTGTACGTTTGTGCTAATGTAAAAAAGGACAGCTCACATTTGGCAGAAATAAGTACAGATTATGATCAAATGTCTCTAGTAAAGCAGTTGTTCATGTTTTAGTCGATGTAATGAAAGTTTCTCAAGGTGACCGTACCTGAGAGCTTCCAAAGCAATAGGAAAGGGGGCTGCGGTACTGTGGTCAAAATGAATCGGGTAGGTAAATCTGACTTCGAGCCCAGTACCCAAGACCCCGAGGTGAGTGATCACGTTAAATCTGTCGGGGCTCAAGCGTCCCCCCGTTGGTGTGGTGTGGTAGTTAGAAGAGGGGGAGTGCCAGCTCAGGTGTCGTCATCATCACTTGACCATGGATCAAAATTACGAGGTCCGTCGCCAAAAACGATGCGACGTTAAAATTCACTCACTCACTCCAAAGAAATGGACCGTGTGATCAACAACAAATCTGTTGTGATGCTTCACACATCATGTTTTATGTTCTTCAAGTCAATCAAATTTTTTATTTTATATAAAGATTCTTTAAAAGGGCCCAAAATCCCGAAATCCATGTAAAAACCCCTCAGAAAAAAAGTTTAATCAATCTTTTGACGTTATACCTTAAACGAGTATATAATCACTATTCAAGAAAAAATCGAAACAAAATCAAACTATGAACAATTTTATGACAGGTTTGAGGATGCCATGTTTGTTTTGAGGACTGCTTCTTCATTATACGACTTTCTATTTTGTGTTTCGAAGTCTCACTTAAAAATTGTTTGTGTAAGATAGAGAAGCTTGATGGACTTGGCGAAAGATAGCGATAAGACTTATTATATGCTTAGATCACCAGTATAGTAGCCTCAGATTGAAAACATAATCATAATGGGTTAAAAAACAGGTGCAATGAGAGAGTTAGAAAAAAATAAACTAGATCGTTTAATTTACGAAATATATTGTGTGTGCTCTAGTTTTATTAAAATTAAATTTACTTTTCAAGATTTTGTATGCTGTTGGTGACCAAAATTGTACCTTGCAAAACTTTGCTTGTAGCTTGTTTAGTTTTGTTTCGGCAGATTATAATGTTTAACATACCTCAGCAACATTAAATAAGATATTTACAAAAACGTAACACAACGGGAAGAAAAATCCCTGCTTTATGCAGTCTTTCAGCAAATTTTTACTCAAGATGTGAGCATAAATTTCGAATTCTCAGTTGCAAAAAATAAATATAACAGTAACAAATTAATACATAATTATTTTTGACACCTTAAAAAAGATTTTTATAAATTAAATGCATTTTCAGAGAATAGATAATAAAGTTTTTCACTTCCTCTACTTTATCTCATTATATTAAATGAATTCAGAACTAGATTCATTAATTTAAATTAATTTGGAAAAAAAAAATAGAGAGAATATTAAAGGACAAAAGAAGATTATAAATTAATTAACAATTAAGGATTACGAATATAAATTAAGTAAAGGATGAAAAGAAAATATTTTATCCTTGCTCCAGTGAAGAATTCTGGATACAAATTTAATCAATATAAGTAAAATGTTCCTCCTATTCGTTAGAAGTATTTAAATGTACAGAATGAAAACTGCAAACTTCTAAATTAATTAAACACAGTCTAAATTAGAGATACAGAAATGTTAAATTAAAAAATGACACTTATTTCATATTAGTGTGCATGATATTATTTCATTCGAATTATTCAAGGCCCACTTATATAAAGTTATCATTTTCTTCAAGTTTAATATACTGTACTTATATTTAGATTTTATCTAAAAATATAAAAATGCATGAAAAATTGTTCTGTTATAAGACATATCGAGCAAATAATAGAACTTAACCATCAACTTTACTTCTTCAGATCAATAGATTTTTATATAACTCTTCCAGCACTGTTGCCAAGACGAATCTCCTTAATTTTCATTGCTGAAAATACCATCTCGTGACGTACCATCCTATTCTTCTTATCTCTTTCTTCCCTCCTCTTTTTTTTTGTTCTAACATATCAAATAAGAGTCCTCAAGCAACGTCCTTCCTCGAGGTCCTGACGTCAGTATGGCTCTCTGCCAACTGCCAATGACGTCAACAAGGTGAGACACTTCTGCACGCAAAAGAATGGATAATTATTACGTTGCGAACATGATTTTACTGAACTATAGTTCTTGATGGATGATTTGTTATCTAACTGCATACCTGGGAAAAATTTTTATACTTCTTTTTTTTCTTTGAGGGTGCCAAAACCCCTTTTATTTTCTGTGCAGTTTCAAACTCGAAAATAGCAAAAGAAAAGGCTAAACTGACAACCATTCATTTGTACTGAATAATGAAAATTTTTTTTTCAACCTGCTTCGTTCTTAAACATTTTCAATTCATGCTCTGAATTATAATAGTAAGAAGATACTTGTTGTTATAAAGGTTTCGCGCCTTTTTTCTTGAAAGAACAAAGAGTTGTTCTACGTTATTCGTGAGCAAAAAAATCACCTTCTTGTTTAAGAATGACGAACAAGAGTCAGAATGCAATAAAATTTCTTATGATGTTTTCGTTGTGTTTTTTTTATTTCGAGCAGATGGTTTGTGCAATTTTTTATCGTATCTGTCATGGAATAAATGACGAAAAAGAAAACATTTTGACTTTTGCATTCGATTTCGTTTGTTTTATCGCTGGCAAAATTATTATTGTTATGTTTGAAAATTCAACTTATCAATTCTTGATAGATTCTTCAAGAAGCAGATGTTCCATAAAAAAACATTCGTTCGTGAACTTGCATGTAATAGAATTCCATTTTCCATGTGTGTTGGAATTTTTTTTACAAAATATATTGATGTTAAACCCCCGCAATCTTTGAAAAAATAAAACGAAAAAATTTTTTGTAACAGCGTGTATTTTAAAATTGAATTAAAATTTTAAAGCATTGTTAATAAATTTACAGCATTGTTCCAAGTGCTACAGCAGTGATTCCCAAAGTGGTCTATATCGATTCCCAGGGGCTTATGACGACCTGCAAGGGGTCGACGTCGGCGAAAAAATAATTTGAGGATCTATGATAGGGCTCTCATTAAATCATATCATGACTTTAATTTATTAAAGTTTAATTAATTAAATTTAAACAAGTGGAAAAACCAGATTTACCTATTTAACAGATATATTTACTAAAGTTAATGAGGTTAATTTGCATTTCCCACACAACAATATAAATTTTATTAAAACAAGGACCATCATTTCTACGTTTCTTGCCAGAATTAAACTAAAGGAGTATATCATTGTACGTCGCAAATTTTCCCAGTTTCTCAATTTGTGACAGACAATTTGAAAGGAAAATAACGTTTTAACATTTAAATGCTCTTTATTCAGATTTTGAAATTAATTTTGAGAATGCTTTGGCTATGGTGATACCACAGTAGGCAATGAATTCATATGGTCATATCAAAAAAAGAATGTTAGATTTCGAGAGGAACTGATGGGAATAAACACTAACAAAGATCTCGAACTAAAGTTTAGAAACGGAAGTCAGCATTTTGTCTTTACAAATATATTCATATTATTTATCTCAAACAGAATTTTAAAAAAAATTTTTGCCTTTCTGTGGGGGTTTTCACCACGGTTGCCAAACTCCAAAACAAAAACAGAGAGAGAGAAAAAAAGATTGGACAGAACTAACCGATGAGAATTAGGGTTAAATCTGACAAGATTGATGCCAAAAGTTGAAAATTTGTTTATTGAAACATCAGATTGATCTCTGACATTAAAAGTATTTGTTTGTTGCTCAGTTACTTTACGTAACAAAAATTTATGTATTAATTAAATTTTAATTTAATTAATTAAGCAACTCTATATCAAAGCTGTCAAAAAGACATATTAGTCGATAAATTTGCAAAAATTCAATAGAAGGTAAGTAGGGTTCTACCAAAAACCGAAAAACATGTCAAGGGGACATAAGACAAAAAAGTTTAGGAACCTCTGTGCTATCTAAATGATGTTAGTTAACATTGTCAACAAAACAATTTCCGTACATTTAACTTAAATTTTTATGACTTTATATTATATATTACTTTTCATTGTTTGTTTATGCATTTAATTAATATTTATGCATGCTATATAACAGCATTACAATATGGTTATGAAAATATAAGACCTTTATTTATAACTGTATCAATTTTAGGTATTGTGTTTTATTTCTTTTTCATCTTCTTTTTTAACACAATAAAACCTTATTTTATGAATATCATGATTTTAAAAGCATCATTCTTTTTATTCTAGAACATTCTAGACAGAAGTTACAACAGTAACAAAAACGATTACTTAATACCATTAATGGACTTATTTTTCCGAGCTTGATTCCAACAATCCACACTTTTTGGTAAAAGTTAATCAAAAACGTCCTTAACCCGGTGATATATTGGTTATTTGATCACGCATTTCTATAAATACCAGATTACTCAAATGAAGGGAGAGAAAGAATTAATCAATTTATAAAATGAGCTTTCTAATAATAGAACTCTTAACTTCTCAACTTTTTTTTTTAGTCTTAGGCCATCAAGTTTGGTTAGGACAGGAAAATTATTCCTGAATGTAATTGGGAAATTAAATCGATCCCAATTCTATCCAGCCGCCTCAGAAAGGGGAAAAAATGAGAATAATAGCAGCAGCTGTTCTGAAAAATTGATGAAAATATTATTCGAAACGATAATCGATCTTTTTCCATTGTGAAAAAAAAAATAAGGAATAAACTAAGCGAAATGGAAATGTGAGAATCCTCAGTTATAGAATCGTTGATGAGAAAAGAGTTATTTTTTTGTTTTTCAAAAGAAAACTTTTAGAACTATTAAAGAGAAAACTGAACCACAGACTTAGATACCGAATGACCTACTTTTGAAGAAAGATTTTCTTATGATTTATATACTGCCTTAAGAATTCCCTTTCCCTTGAGGATTTAAAACATAGCTTACGTAATAGATATTCTGTCTTCCAAGGGACATAAGGTTACATTTTCTTTCGAATACTGTTTAAAAGCTTCGTGTTCTCTGAATATTCAGACTTTTAGGAACTAAAAAAAAAAAAAGATATAGTAAAAGTAGAACTATTGTAATAACTGCCGACAGCTCACCAATTTTTAGAATGAGTTGTTAATGAGCTATTCTTAAAAAAAAGAAATTAATTTTTTTAAAAATCGAATGTCCCTTTTTTTAAAGAGAACAGCATGTTTTATGTGTTTTTATATAATTGATACTGAATAATAGTTTCAAAATTTATACTAATGACTTTACTAATGAAATTTATACTCTGATTTAATTCATTCCTCAAATAAATTGCTGTTTGTTTAGTTACATATAATTTTGTGATATTGGGACGATGTCTGGAACACTTAAAAATCTTTTTTACTAATGGAGCTGAGTATTCTTTTTTTTTGTAATCAGTTACAGAAATTAAAATTGCTATTCGTAGAAAACTTGGTTACTCGGATATAAAATAAGAATTTATTTACTTTCTAAGCTCTATATTAAATTATCTGTGTCTTTTTTTTTAATTTAAAAAGTGGCTCGAACAACAAAAAACACCCTCGCCTCCTTTTTTAACTTTCAGCTTTTCAAAATATATTTCCATCCTTTTAACAAATTGTTTCTCATGAACCTAATGCTTTTTTGAGAGAGAAATGTGTAAATTTTTTGTCATATTAACCATTAAAAAGGTATTTAAGCTCTGTTAAATTTCTGCATATTCAAATATTCCAGATTATTTTAGTAAGCTTCAGTTTACTTTATGATGTTCAACCTTTAACTAAAGCATAATCTTGAGAAAGAAAACATAAATTTAAAAAAATTAAAACACTGTTAAAATAAAATGTTACAGAACGTAAAATCAATTTTTACTTTTCAGTTTCAAGATAATTTAACTTCATTTTGAATTTTAAGAGACTGCCAGCTATGATTCGAATCTTAAATTGCTCAAAAACACTAAGTGTGCCTTTTCAGTACTTAAAAAAGTCTGAGGACTATAAAAGACGAGTGAACTGAAGCGATGTAAAGGGTCTAAATTCGATAAAATAGAGTAGGCGAAACGATGTTCGAAATTTGCGAAATATACACGGGGAAAATTCAATCTATTCTTGAAAACTTTTAAAGTTCTTGAGATGAAAAATCATAAAATTGGATTTACTTCAATTGGGAGCTATCTATTTTGAAATGGAAAAAAAATGAAGAAATTTAAGAGAATATAATTTGAGCTTCTCAATAAATGGAGGAAAATGGGTGGCAATAGAGCGAAGAATATGGATAATATCTTTTTTAAATATAATTTAACAAAAAGGTAGATAAAGAAATGGTTTTAATATTTAATAACATTATATTCCTTTGTGCAACGATAAAAACAGAATTCATAGCTCTCATTCAAAAGCTTAAAGGATTTATTTTATTTCACCAATTTTATTACAAAAAATTTAATTTTAGAAATTTAATCATTAATGTAGGGCTTTAAAATGTAATATAAATTCGTGATACATATTTTATTATGTTACATTATATTTTATTGCATTATATTATATTATATTACATTTTATTATATCATATTATATTATATTACATTATATTATATCATATTATATTATATTACATTATATTATATCATATTATATTATATTACATTATATTATAGTATGATACGTTATATCTCTAGAAATAAAAATGTATGTTTGTATATATGAAATCGTTTCAATCCAACATCGTTCAAACGATTATTATGAATACTGGCATGTATATGTATTTTGATGTGGAGAAGGTTTTTGTGCTATCTTCCCCACCAGGTAGCACCGTTCAATCAATCGCCAAGTTGCCAATAGGGTCACCAAAAATGATGGCAACTTGGCTCTATCGTCAACATTTTGGTATGTTTCCACTGAATCGCCATTATAATGTAAGGAAAGGCGTTGTGCTTGTGAATATTACAATTTTAACATAAAATAAATACAACAGAAAGTAGTATTCACGTATTACACATCCAGATATAAATTATTTACACTATTTTAAGCGTTCATTACAAAAAATGTGTTGCTTTTACTGAGAAGAGATCAGCTTAGTAAGGTGTTTTCGAAAATCGACCCACAAGAGAGTGATGGGAGTTATAAATAAATAAAAAAAAAAATCCTTCTTATCAGCTATTAGATCTACAGACTTAAAATTAAACAAATAATTTTTTTTGTTCATCTGAAATATGCAAAAGGCTTTTTTTTTCGTTTAGTTTGCAATTCACGTAAAATTAACTCATTAAAAACTTGTTTATCCTTCAATCTGTATTGTTTAATTTTTCAATTCACCCGTGCAAAGAACGGGTATACAAGCTAGTATACTCTATACATAGAATTTTTTTCATTTGGAAAAGTTTATTTAACAATTTTATTCAATATTAATTATTTTTAAAATTACTAGGGGGGAGAGGTTCCCCCTGTCCCCCTAACTCAAACCCTCATTGTACAAATTATACAACTGTTCATACTCATTGCTCAAATTGTAAAACTGTAATTTGTGCGTGTATTAAGTAGTTCTGAAGTTTTCATAGTGAAAAATAAATTTATTTAAAAAAATATCTTGGCGCCATTTGTTGCAGCTAGTCTTAACCGTCAAAAACTTTTTACATCACGAAAAAATTTTTTTATAGATAGAGAAAAAGTAAAAGTTATTATACGTGAACGTGAATGTAATAATCAAACCTTTATCTCAACAAGTTGTAATAAAATTCAATAACTTTTTTAAATCCTTGAAGCAATTTATGAAAAAAATATTTCGTCGAGGAGAATTTCTTCTATATTGCATCAAAACTCTATTCCTATATTTGATTTTTTGAAATTTTGTTGTATTTAAAGAATTCTTTATGTTTAAAGATTTTTTTTGTCCATTTTCAAACAAACAAAAAAAAACATAGTCTCATGATTTGTTGGATATTATTCAATCCCTGTTGATACTTTAACGATTACACCACATTTTGTAACCATGGAAACCAGATATCTGAAAAAAATATTTAACTTTTCCAGCTTCGAGTCAAAATTGTTTGCTGAATAGAATTTAAAAATTTGTCAGTTGCAGAAATATTTGCGATCGAAAATTCCCTTTTAGAACTAAAAACGTATACAAAGTAGCAATCCAAATTTTTCACGATCCGATAGAAAGTATTGGATAGATTTCACACACACTACTTTTATCACGATTACATTCTTGTAAGAGAATACTTTAATTTAACTTGGTTTACACGTATGGTAAAATATTCGATTTTATATTGTACAAATATTTGACACGAGTTTTGGAAGATAAAAATAAAATACGTAGTCTGTCAAAATGAGTCAAAACAACTACAAATACCAACTTTTTTTTGTTGGCTGAAAAAGTACTTTTAGAATGTTGATGCATCTTCACTGTGTTAATAGCAAATTATATTATTCAAAAATAAATTTTTAATCTTGCCTTTTCTGTTTACTATTACTGTTTGCAGTTATCTTTAGAGATTTTCTTTATAAGTGGAATTAAATAACCCAATAGTAAAAAAATAAGGTTATACTACAATTTTTTTAATATTTAATTTGATTAGTCAAAAGTTCGTTTCAACTTTAAAATTTCCTTAAAAAAAAAGGAAAATTTATGATATAGGAGTGTGGTTTGCAGGAAAGGATCACATGAAAGTCGAATTTTTTTTTGTGGCAAAAACATTTCTAGTTAAAAATATTACCGGTCGATGGCTCTGACAATCCAAAACACAATGCGCAGGACAGCAGAGCGCTGCTTTAAGGGCTCTCAGGACTCTTATCAGATATCATTGCACTCGAAAAACATCCTTGTTCAAACCAATGTAACGTAGCAAAAAAGCAAAACAATTGATTTGAAATTTTTACCATATGATAATCACATATATTTACATTATTTCTCAATTTTTCAGAGAATTTGAGAAAAAATTAAAAAAGTTATAAAGAAATAAAAAATGGACGATTTTTCAAAAATATGAAAATCAATATTTCACACCACGCTGGATTTTGAAATACAAAACTGATCAAAATTCACAGAATTAATTTTACGTGAAAAAACATGTTCACTTTTTAAGTTATACAAACTTTTTAGAAATTTTTCTTCTGTTGATATTTTTGATCAGTGTTACAAAATGGATCCCACAACTACGCAGCTGTTTAAAATTAAGAGAATTTGCATATTTTGTAGAATTTCGTAAAAATATGTGTATGAAATGTAATAATACTACTTCAAAACAAAGGTACAACTCTTATACGTTGAATACGTACATGTGTACGTGTGTGTGTGTGTGGGGGTAAAGTTAGAAAAAAGATTTATATGCGAGAGTGCTAAAAAAGCATTTTCGTACGCTAGCATATTTCGCCAAATTTTTTGGAGTTTTATTTGTAGAAATCGCTTAAATTCAAATTCAAATAGTAAGAATGAATAAACACCAACGTTTAGACCAGGGGTGTCCAACACGCGGCCCGCCAGTACGTAAGTTGAGGCCCGCCGATTATTTTTAAAATATTTTTAAATATCAGGTTTTAAAGTTTTTTCATTTTGAAATTTATTTGAAGGGAAATTTATATATATATATATATATATATATATATATATATATATATATATATATATATATATATATATATATATATATATATGTATTATATAAATCTACAATGTATTCGCCTGTTACCTGTTCTTGTTTTAAACTAAATCCTTTTTGATAATAGAAATGTCCTTTAGATTAAAATAGATTTATATTTTATCAAACAGTTACATTTGATTTTTCTATAATAAATTACTTTTTTAATAAATTCCGAATTGCATTATACATATCCCGTACTATGGATGTTACATGATTCTCTGTGTGTGTTCGACTTTCATTTCTCCTCCTCTTTTTCTGTTTGGAGTGCCCACAAAGCAAGAAGCAGTCAGAGATGTTTCTTAAATTAAAAAAAAAATATTCAGGATAGTTAAGATAAAGGGCAACGTATACTTAATCGTTTGTGAATGACAGCACAGTCAAATTTCAACAATGAGTAACGAAAGATCAATTCAAAAGGAGCACCGTAATTTTCAAGAAAATAGCAACTGTAATATTTTAAACATTATTTGATCATTGCATTATTATATTATGTAAACATTATTATATTATCTATGTCTGTATACGTGAAAAATAATGAAAACAATAATAATAATTCATCCTGTTTTAAATTTTCACTCAATAAATGTTTTTTCGTTTCCAAATCTGATAGAAAGGTTCATATTTTTATGTGCGAAAGTAAGATTATAATGTTTTTCCGAAGTGGCCATCAAGGTCATTTGGGTTGGACACACCTGGTTTAGACGATGGAATAAGGCAGCGAATCCTGAGTAGGCTAGAAGCAAGCCAGCCCCAAATTCATATATGCAGATAATTTAATTTAGCACTCAGAGTCATGTTCAACTTATGGAAAAAAGTCTCAGGCTATCGCATCCGTCGAGAGTAAGCTTGGGTAAAGTCATCCAAAAGTCATGACAACCAGAGAAGATGGTCATTTGTCTATTATAGCGAGGCGTAACAGAGATGCTACAGCTTCTCAGCTCTCTCGTGAGTTATTTGGGGCCACAGGAACCCGAGTTTTCAAGGGGACTATTTCCAGAAGACTTCACGAGAAACGGCTGTTTGCAGGAATACTCATTGTTTGCGTCCCGCTAAGTTCTGCGAACAGAAGATTCCGCTTAAAATCGAGGAGATCTTAGAGATTGGAGCATGGGTCAATGGCTGACCCCTTTCTTCACTAATGAATTCCAGTTCAACCTAACCTGTGATTCTTGCATTACTTTCATATGAAGCAAACAAGGGACCCTCAACCTTCACTTCAGTGACCGAGAAATTGATTATTAGGGCAGTGGAGGCTTGATGTTAAGAGCAAGCATCACGTTCGTTGGCCGCACACACATCTATGTCTTAGAACAGTGCTTCTCAAACTTTCAATACTCGTGACCCAATATTCAATCATCATTTTCATCACGCCACCCCTCCATACAATAACATTGTATTGAATTCAGTAAAACTATACTCTTACACTAAAGCTACAGTACGACTTTAACCTCTTATGTGCCACCGACGTATATAAACGTCTCGCTCAACCAAAGCATTAATCTTCTGGACGTATATATACGTCTTTCCGAAGTACGATCTTTTTTGTGCACTGATGTCCATAAAATTATTCCTAAGGGTTTGGAATACAATAAAAGGACCTCAACAGTCTTTGCAAAGGATTTACTTATTTCAGAGAATTTTGCTTATTTATTCCTTTTCTCCTCCCCCCAAAAAAACATCAAAATACTCGCGCCTACGTGAAAAATCGTGGCATTGAGGACCGAACCGTGTAACTTTTAATCAGCAGTTAAGGAATTAATTATAAACCGTACAAAAATCATCAAGATAAGTGTTAATACAAGCCCATGGGTTTGCTGGTAATTATCAAACTTGTTCTTAACTTATAGTATTGTTAAATTAATAAAATACATTGTACAGTAAAGATACTTTTATAAGTGTATTATATCAGTATAAATGTGTATTTTATATTTTATTATAATGTTTTGAATAATCTTTAGTTTTCAACTTTTCAATAGGCTCGCCCCCCCCCCTTGTAGAGTTATCACGCCCCTCAAGGAGGCGTGCCCCACAGTTTTAGAAACGCTGTCTTAGAAAGAGGCACTGTGATTACTATGATGCATAGGGATGAGGTCTTGGAAACCTATGTTAGCTTTTCCTGATGTGCAGTTGGCCCTAATTTCATTTTGGTGGATAACAACGTGAGGCCACATAGAGCTCTTCTGGTCAACGAATTTCTAGAAAGAGATGATATTCGCCAGATAGATTGGCGAGCTTTATCTCCGGATCCCAACTTTATAGAGCATACTTGCAACCCCCTTCCAAAAAAGATCTAAGTCCTGAACACAGAGTTTCTGAATGAGTTGGACCAATTGCCACTGGAACTCTCTTATTTCCAGTACAAAATGACGAAGACAGATCTGAATATCTGTAACAGGGGACCATATCCCTTATTAAGGTATCCGACTACGTTCGGAACCGTGATTTTGCAAAAGCGTGTAAATGGATAATATTTATGATATTTAGTGTCACTTAGATTAGAATACATGTATGCAATTGTTTTAAGGACATTATGATAAGAAAAAAAATATTTAAATACAATATTTTGGCACAAAATTAACTTAGAATAACCTTTTGTCCAAATGTTCTCCTTTTGTAAAAAATGCTTCTATTGTATTAATATTTTGCCTGATTCCCAGCTCAGAACTCTGTACAGAGGCTCAACTAGAATGTTTGAAATGCATAACTTGGAAGTCGGTTTATCCATGTCTTACAAAAACAGAAGGGAGAAATTTTAAGAAAATACGCCGATAATTATTTCAAATGGTTGTAACTCTGAAAATAATTTGAATTTTCAAAATCATAGTTGAGCCTCTGTACAGAGGTCTGGGGCTATATACAGGCAAAATATTACAATGAAGCATTTTACAGGGAGCAATTTATGGAAAAAGGTTATTCTAAGTTAATTTTTGCCAAAATATTTATTTAAATAATTTCTTTTGTCATAATGTCCTTAAAACAATTCACATGTATTCTAATCAAGTGACACTAAATATCATGAAAATTATACATTTATGCGCTTTTTTAAAATCATGGTTCCGAACGTAGTCGGATACCTTAATCCTTTTTTCTGTTTTGTTCTGCAACTGCTGTTTCATACTTTCCTGTTCTAATAAGTGTTGCGCATTATTCATGCCTGTATATGATAACTCTTGGATGATTATTATTATTTATTTTGCATTATATCAATCCTATATGCATAGAAAATTTCATTACAATCTACCCAATAGAGTTTTAGAGATAATTGACCAAATCTGAAAATTACCTTAATTTTGAACGCTAGTGAACATCTCTTAGAGAGACTACATATTGATTAAAAAAATTCGACGATTGGTGTATTGGTGTAACGTAGAACAATGGCATTTAAATAGAACTTAGCATATTGTAAGACTTCTGCACTTAATATTTTCGATATAAAACATTTCATCTGGAAATATTTTACAAATTTAAAATTCTGAAAATAATTTATTGCTACCAAAATTAACAGCATGGAAAATTTCACGACTTAAGTTATACAATTTTAAATACATTTTATTTTGTAACTTTGAGAACATAGATAGAATCATACTTTTTAATGGGAATTTAGTAGATTGCATTTTGAAAGTACATAAGTTTTTTCTTATCCAGTTTCTCATAAGTCCCTTATTGTTACGTCAGTAAGAAAAATAACCCGTCTTTTGTCTGGATCAGTTCCAGCATACTCGACGTCACGAAATGTTTTTCGTTACAAAAACAGTAGCATGTGTCTTATCTAATCTTACAGTCTCGTGCCAGAAAATTTATCTTCACTTCATTTTGGACATACTTTATTTCTGTTTTGTGTGTCGTAAATACCTATTAATGTAAAAAATAGCTTAGTATGCAGCATGTTGCTTAGAAAAAATCGAATATCAAAGAAATCGTTTGCAATTTTCGAATATAATAAGCAAGAAAGTTAATTTAAAATTACAGTTAAACTAGTATGGTACATATTTGTATTTTGAATTTATATTTAGATTAAAAGAGAATAAAACTTGATGTAAAAATTATATATTTAAAAAGATTTTTTTAATTGGTAATTGAGATTTATTTTCATTAATTCAAAAACAACAGTTACAGTATGCAGATCATTATAAAATTCGAACTATTACTAAACGTTATTCTAACAAAATACAGTTTTTGTTTTACATATACAAGTAAAAATGGATCTTAACTTGATGTGATTAGAGATATAAAGAAATATTATAAAGTATTTTAAAATATAAAATAATTAAAAGAATATAAAGAATATGACAGAAAATATTTTTAGAAACTACGTTGTGTGTGTGTATACATTTTTTTTAAGTTTATGGATTCTTTTTGGAATAGTGACGAAGGTATACAGTTGGGGTAGACGACATTTTCGTAGCTATAGTAGCCTTGTTTTGGTAGATTAGTTTGGCGGTGAGCCAAAACACACACACACACAATCTACCAATATAATTCAGGATGCCGTAGAGTAGGAAATATTTGATATAATTCGATTTCCTCTCAACGCATGCAAAGTTTTTGAGGTCAATTATATAGATATTTGCAGTTTTATAAAAATCTATTTTGCATCATTTAAATATATTTCTTAACATAAAAATAAACAGCATAAAATATATTTATTTCTTCTACAAAAAAAAAAATTAAAATTGTACATATATTATGTATTTTTTAAAAAAATTATTAAAATAATAAATAGACAACATAAAATATCTCCATGCATCCTAGTTGATTAAAAGATAAATAAAAATTTTAATGTGAACTTAGGGCTTGCACCTTTCTGCTTTCATATCGCAAAATTAGGGGTATAATGTGTGTGCCTTTCAATTCAACATGATTTTGAGCATTCAGTTGTTAAACAATTTATTTACGGACTCGAAATATTTTCCATAAGAGGAAAGATATTTTACTTATATATTTAGAACCAAAATTGGAAAGCAGAGTACAAACAATTTTATTTCTTCAAGCAATTAAATATCTCCAGCAATGCCATTCAATAATTTACAAAATAGCAGCAAGTTTATATTTAGAGTTAGCCTTCAGATTTTTTAGTAATTCCGTAAATGTCCATAATTCTGAAGATGTTGGTCAAATAAGGTCCATTACAAATTTACTTCAACTCAAAAAATTGACAAGCGTGTTGAGTAGTTCAGAATGTCATTGAAAATTGTACCACGTGCCACATATGGCACGTGTGTGATAGGTTGCTGACCACTTGTATATATATTACAAGTAAATTCAGAACATATTTTGCTTAAAACTCTTGTGATTGGCAACTGTTACTGTAAATGGAATTTTTACCGAAAAAAATATTCGAGATTCTAATTAAGCGTAAAAATAAATTTGAAAAAATAATATCATTGTTTTGATAGCAGCTGCTTTTGAAATAAGTTTATTTTATGCTATTAAATAATTATTTCGAATAATTTATTTTTTCAGTAGTTGAAATATTATTAAATTTTAGTAAAGGTTTACGCAAGTTCTTGAATTGGCTATAAATTATTCCACATCATAGTCACGATAATTGCATTTACATGTTTGTAACCATTCGGTTCATAAAATCATGTGACCTTATAATCACATGATAAATGCAATCACGTGTTACTAGTCAATCAGTTCATGCGCTTCTATGTTGCTAACCTTATCTTTTTACAGATTCTTTTAAAAAGCGTAAATTTAGTAAACAACAAAAATGCATATAGGTAAATAAAAAAAAAAACGATTTAAAAGTACGTACGCTTAATATATATATATATTAATTTTGAACATCCTTTATACTTGTTATACTTGAACATCTTTACCCAATTATCAAATTTGAAATTGTATCTAAATTTCATAAGTAGAACAGCAAGTACAAGTCTAATGATGATTTTGAATTTAATAAAGAACATGTCATTATATTTGCCAGGTGTCTTGAGTTTAAAACATCACTGTACCGGAGCCTGCCAGATTTAAAATAGCTAATTTTAACAAAGCACATCTCCTGCTCTCGTTATGATTTATCTATTATTAAAATTAAAGAAATCTAGAATTCAAAGCCAGATGAGATTGCTGTCATTTGAAACTGATCAATTTATTTGAGGGAATGGTATTGACCACACACATTTTTGAAGCTTAATGTCCCAGGGGTGTTAATTTTTCATCGAGGGGTGAAAATATAAACATTTTTCAAATAGATATAATTCTTTGAAATTAAAATTAAATAATTTTAACCTTTTACACATTATTTATAAAGAAATGAGGTTTCAAAAAAGTGCAAAATATTTAAAATATAATCATAATTTAAAAAATTATAAGCACATATGAAAATTAGAAACATTTCTGTAATAAATATTAAGTAATTTTTACTTTGCGCATGTTAATTTCTAAAATAGTAGCCTCTCTGATGTATAAAACTTTACAGAATTATAAAATGTATCACACTCTTTAAACCCTACTTAATTTTAGTATTATATATCTTTTTTGTATTTCAAAATATTTAAAAAATATTAAAATTTAAAAATATGTAATTTTCTTTTATTTTTTAAAAAGTTTAATAATAAATTATTGTATTTATATAAAAATAGCTGCAATGTAATAAGGATACATTTAACTGTATAAATCAACTTATTTCTAGCAATTAGATCTACTATTTTAGAAAATATCATGCGCAACGTAAGACTTAATTAATATTTTTTATAGAAATGCTTCTTATTTTCGTATGCTTATAAGTTTTAAAATTATGACTATATATTATAAATATTTTGCACATTTTTGAAACTTCATTCTTTTATAAAAGAATGTGTAAAAGATTCGAATTATATATATATATATATATTTAACTTTAATTTCAAAGAATTATATCTGTTTAAAAAGTGTTTTAATTTTCAGCGCTCGAGACAAAGTTAACACCCCTGGGACATCTTAAACTAGTGGTTCCTAAGCTTGTTGTGCCTATGTACCTCCTTATACCCAAACCCCTCATGTGAAATAAGTTTATTTCAGTGCATAATAAGAAAAGAATGAACTTAATTTTGATGACCTGAATAATAAATGTTGATGAAAAAGTTGAATACAAATATTCTGATATCTGAAGTAGTATTTATTCAAATGTTCGCCTTTTTTGCATTAAAATATAGAAGCACATTTTTTTCTCCATCAGATGTGTGAACCAAGAAAATGGTCATCTTTCTAATAATACAAAGAATAATACTACTTTCTGTTCAAAACTGAAAATCACACACACACAACACGCCCGCGCGAGCGCGATATTTAGATAAATTATTGCAGTAGCGGCGGGATTTCGGTTCTAGTTAACTCTGCACAGATGGCCAAATCTGCTGTTGGCCCGACTTCCACCGGATGAAGCCTGATCTCTTAATATACCTATTCTATAACTTATAACTTTTACTCTATAAATTGTTTTTAACACGTAAAATCATTACTAATTTATTTCAGCTTTCATTATCATGGAAATAAGATACAAATATTTTACTTTATTTTAAACTTTTCGCCAACCCCCTAATGTTGTTCACGAACCCCCAAATTAATTTTAATTTTCCACAGACCCCCTCAACAATCACAAGGACCTACAGGGGTCCACATGAACCACTCTGGGAACCTATGATTTAGACGGAGGTTTGACGAATATGCTGTTCTTGAATAAGTAAATAATGATTTCGTATCTTCCTATGAAACAAAGAGAGAGATAATGTTTTTTATTCTTTGAAAATTAAATAATAATTTAGTATCAAATTAATAACAATGCAGATTTTTTTCTTAACTTTTTGAACTATTCCAAAAACCTCCAATGAAATTTAAATAAAAGTCTGTTTATTTTAAAAGGACTGTGTTATAACCCAATCTTTTGGGCCTTTTTTTGGAACCCGCAGAAAAATTCATTTCTCTCCCCCCTCCCCTGCCCGTCATTTTCGGGGAATGATGTCTGTAAATAATTGATAAACTTTTCCATTTGATAGATTTTAAATCATTCATTTGGTAAGAGGAATTTAAAAATCTTTTTGCAGATCAGGATTTTATGATTAATGCGGGTAGGGGGTTGATTAATTGAGATAGAAAAACGTTTCTTTCTACGTTGTGTGGATCCTACGCGACCATCAATAAAAGAAGTGCCGGTTTCGAGAACATATTGACATTAATCTGCAATAAATCATCACTGAACCCACTGTTTCACCGTTTAAAAAATGATCTCTTCATTTCACATGGTTAGCTTGCTTAAAATTATTTGAGCAAAATAATTCGGGGGGAATTTAAATGTGTATAGTAATACGCAAGCAGTGGTGGTTTTCGATTGGAAATAAAGTGTAAAATATAAAACAATTTAAAAACTTAGCAATAAGAATTGAATTTTTTTCTTCATTGAAGCCGATAAAGAGAGAGAGAAAACAAAAATGTCGACGGAAAGTTTGAGTAATTGCAAATGCGAAATACAAATACGCTTTTGTCCAAAGTTTTCTTGTAAAGAAAGGAAACCTACTTAGATATAAACAAAATTTATTTGCAACCACTTAATTAACATTACATTGATAAGTTATCACTTTATAACTACATAATTAGTAGAACAGTTACATCAGTGCTTGCAGAGCAATCTCACTTTATTAATTAGAAGTAGTCAACACAAAGAAGCCCACTGACTGAGTTGTAGCGTATCGCGCTTCTATGCGACAGGACCGGGGTTCAATCCCGGGCTGGGTCGATAAATGAGTGCCAAGCTTGTGCTTGGGAACTGTACACTGGGGGTTTCACGTCAGACTGCCCACTTGACCGAAACATCTGCACATGCACCCCAGCGCCTAAGGTCGCGTAAATTGAGGTAGGTACAGTAGGCATTGGTGCTTATAGACTATTGCGCCTCCGAGTCACACACAGTCGACACAAAAAATCCCCTTAAACTTTAAGTGAAGTTATAAAACTTTGAATCTCTCTCGATATATAGAGTGATTCATAAAAAAGTATACAGTTTCAAAGCACTATAAATCAAGAACAATATTAAGATATTATAAGTTACCTGTAACAGAATTTTGTTAGATTATTTTAAGGTTTTTAGACACAGTCGTAGATGTTCTATGTGGAAACAATCACACGAGATACATTGAACCGGTAATATATTTCCTACCAAACGCGTGTTAAAGTATCTGAATCAAGTCCATCAATAGTGTCTTCATACATTGCTTCAGCTCCCCAAAACCAACAGAAAGGGGAGGAATGAATACCTGGTCTCTTAAGTATCCCAAAGGAAGAAATCCCAAAGTGTTAAGTCAGGACTTCTGGTACCCACTGGTGAGTGGTATGTTGTAGTTCTGGGGTCGTCCAATCTATCGGTGACGATGTTCCTCGAGGTAATCTCGTGCTTATAGGTTGACAAGTGTAGTGGTGCCCCATCCAATTGGAGAATGAAGATGTCAATGTTGTCCTGCCTACTCTGGCGTCAACCAAAGAGAACATAATCAAGGTATGGTCTCTCTGATAGTTTGCTCGCAAAAAGTAAGGTATCGAGCATTTTCTTTCTGGACACTCCACACAACACATTTAAGAGAATCTCGCATGTGTTGCACTGGGGTGATTACCTGCTTCACTTTCGTAAGAGACGAGACACAAACTTAAAAAGCATATCTACCGTATGGTTCTCTGAAGTGGTGCGTGTCTTTAACTGTTACGGTTTTACAGCATCAGAAAAGTGCATTCTTCTTTATGAATCACCCAGTGTAGGAGAAAAGCGACGCGTTCATCACGATATCTCTAGATTTGTTAGACCTACAGACTTGAAATTTGACACGCGAGTTGCTTTTGTTAAGTACAAATCCACTAAGAACGAGTTTTATTGAAACAAAATCTCAAGAAGGGTTGAGGAAGCATTATAGACAAAAAATATTTCTCGTTTTTGAAGAATTAGATCTATAGACTCGAATCTTGATAATGTTGCTGAATAGAGATCCTCTAAGAAAGAGTTTTGCGGAAATCGTTTCCAAAAAGAGAAAGCACGGAGGCTCAATAAATGATCAGTTTTAGAAATTCAAGTCCTTGTGACGTCCTGGAAACGAAAACAGATTTGCAAGAGAGGAATATATTTATACTTTATTTTACCCCTACGAAATCTTATTATCTTCCGTACATAGCCTTTTCTATCTCTTCCATTCTTGGCTCTCAATTCATTTTTTTTCCTTTGCTCTTTGGACATTCGCGCCTTTCCTGCCCCCTACAATCTGAAACTGTCATGACTGGTTCTTTTGGCCCTAACGAAATGAACTGGTCTTCTACGGTTATTATGTTCGCTACACCCTGTCCTTTTTAAATCGAGAGGCAAGGGCTTGTAACGTACTCAATAAATTCTAGAACGCTAGATGGAAACGAGTTTAACCTGAGGTACTGCGCCTGCGCGAGTGCCACACCAGGGTATTCGATGATTGCTTCTAGAAGAGAGAAGTTGACAAGCTCTGCCAGCGAGCTAAGTATTATTTGGGTTCGGAGACTGTCTCTCGAGGAGAGAGATCTGTTAGTTCTGCCAGTGAGCTTTGTGTGAAGGTTTTTGTATTTGCCCGAGGCAGATGTGTTGGATGGCATCCTGCCTCATATTTAAATTGTCAACAAACTCGGGAGATTTATGATTTTTACTTAAAATGTGTATAAAGTGTAATATAATTTTATGTTGTGTGTGATCGTGACCCAATAAACCATTAAAGTATTATTAGAGCTTCATCTTTAAAACTCCCACGACGACACTACAGTCTATAAGAATGATTTTCAATATAATTGAAAAGCTTAATCCTAGAACTTAGAAATTTATATTTAATACAAGTAATAAAAAAAATTTTTTTTTTCAAGTCAATTCCTACTTAGATCAACAAAGAAAATTTTATTTTCGCTACTTTTTATTAAATAGCTACATTTAATATAAATATGTATATACATATCACAGAATCACAACATTAAGTGGTAATTCATTTTTATTAATTATCATTAAAATATCGCATTGTGTCATCCAAAACAATCGTGTATATCTGAATACTTTAAAATGTGAGAAAAAAATCTTTTAACGTTTTGACCCAAGTCGCTAAAAATGAAACCAACGGGGTTGTATCTGTAGTTCTTTAAATAATTAGTTCCAGTCAATTAATTTTAATTAATGATAATTAAATTATAGTATTGTTACCCCAAACAATAGTGTATAGAAAATTTCGGCTCAAATGAGCGCTTTAAAATGTGAGAAAAAACCTTTTCGTTTTGACCCAAGTCGCCAAAAATAATGCTAATGTAGCTTTATCTGTCATTCTTTGAATATAATTAATTAAAATCAATTAAGTTTTATTAATTATAATTAAATTATTGTATTGTTATTCAAAATAATCATGTATATTAAATTTCAGCTCAATTGAGCGCTTTAAAATGTATTTTATGAACGATTGAAAATTCCACCAAGATAAATAAATAAATAAATATATAGAGAGTGTGAGCTAATAGTGTAGAATTGAAAAACAACAACAAAATATATAGTTGTACAACATCAGAAAATACCCAGCAAAGTGGGAGAAGAGGGACACTTACTAGTATACATAGACAGAGAAACAGAAAGAGATAGTGATATAGAGAAAGAAATACGGTTAGATACGATACCGAGTTTTTATTTTTTAACATCTTATTTTCTTGCAGTGCTATTTTAATTTTGATTACAATGCATACTAAAATTCAAGGAATAAAAATCTAGCTATAAGTATTATTTTCCTGATAAAAACATTTCTATTTAATACACATCTAAAATGTTTCTTTATAAGTACATGCCCTAATTCCCTACACCTGAAGCTAACTGAATCCTTTCCACTCTACCAATCATGTGCTGGGAACTAATCACGTAATATAAACGGAGCCATAAGGGTATAATTTACATCCAATTTAGTGGACGATATTCATCGATCATTGATGATGAAGTGCAGGTATGCTCAGTGATTATGTGATCAACATCGGAATTTCCCATTGGTTGGTATGCGATATTACTTCGTTCAATAAACGACTGTGAACGGGAAGAAATCACTTGGGTCCGAATGGGGAATGCCTTCCGAAGTGAAAGGAAGTCAGATTTATTCTAAATGATTTTATGAGTGTTGTTTGGTTGGAGAAAGGGGGAGATGATCTCAACATAGACTAAGAAAAGAGTAGTTTTGATATAGTACTTTGACAAGCATGTTTCTTTTGTTGAGTGGAGATCGGATAAGAACGAATTTTGAGGTTGTGCTATGGATAAATATTCCCATTTTGGACAATTATACATATACAGACTTGAAATTTGGAAGTTAGATGTAGTTTGTTTGAGTAGAGACCCACTAAAAATCACTTAAACTTTGGGGGATGAATACAGAAGCGTAAAGATAACTACACTTCTTTTTTAGAAAAAATTTTTTCCTGTCCTTTTTAAATTAAGAGGCAGCATATATAAATCAGAGGGTTATAATTGTCAGAAAAATCGAAAACTTAATGCTAGGACTTAGATATCAATAATTTATATATGTATAATCAGTTTATAGTCATAGAAAATCATAAAATAACCATAGAAGCGAGAGGGTAACGGATAATATAATTAAAGAGAGAATAAAGCACAAACTAAACAGAAATATAACAAGACAATATACCGCAAAAATCGCCCATCCTGTATGGTGGTTAGGGACGCTGACTGCGATGCCGTAGGGTTTGGGTTCGACTCCCTATTAAGACATGGATGTTTGTGTAGTAATTCTTATCTTCTTTGTGATGTGTGCTTCACGCTTCCTTCAATGTAAGCCTCCGTATGATACTTTGTGGTGCATGAGGTTATCAATGTTCTCAATAAAAAAATATATACCGTAAAATCCGGCGTATAATGCGCACTTATACTTTCAAGCTGCAATTTAATTTTGAGGTAATTCGCCATATAGCACGTACCCCCTTTTTTACCAAGGAACCTGCAATGTACGTTAGCAATGCTATTATGTTTTAAAGCCATTAGTTCGAGGTATTATCCAAGGATTTTGAAAACATTGTGTATTTCTAGAAAAATAACAATTTAAGTTCATAATGTATGACGTTTCATTTAAATAAATAGTATTCTGATCATTGTAGAAGTCTAAGTTTTTTATGCGTATTTCTTTTTTTTTTAACTTTTGAAGCTATCATTTTGTGATAACCGGCGTTTAACGTGCACCCGTAAATTTCGATCTTATTTTTGGTGTTAAAAGTGCACGTTATATGCCGGTTTTCATAGATAAAAAAATAAGATAGCCACTGTAGTACAATAGCAAACTTCTAACTTTAGGATAGTCTTCGGAAAGCCTCTTAGCTTTAGGATATATACCGTAAAATCCGGTGTATCAAGCTACCTTTTTAAAAAATTTTAGGTATATTCGTCGTATAACGCTCTCCCGCTTTTTACGAAGTAATCTGAAACGTACGTATAAAATGTTCTTATGTTTTGAAGTCATGTATTTAAGGTATTATTCCAGGTTTTTGAAAAAAATAGTATACTTTTAGAACTACAACCCCTTAAGTTCATAAGGAATGTTATTTCTTTTAAATAAACAGTTAAGGAGAACCATTCTTTTTATGCTCATTAATTATTTTTAAAGTTATTTTTTATACCCGGTGTATAACGCACATCTGTAAATTTCGAGCTTATTTTTAGTGTTCAAAGCGAGTGTCATACACAGTATTTTACGGCAAATGCGATTAGACGAATATCTAAAGAATTTCTCTGACATGATACTCGCATTTCAAAAAAGCAGATTATAAAATCTAAAATCTACATCTGCTCTCTACTCTTAATACTTCTTTTTTTAAAAATACATTTTTTCAGAAATTCACATAATGAATTAAACTTTGATGAGTTCTGACATTTAATATACTTGAAAAATTTTAGTGCTTGAATAACAGCCGGAGCAAAATTTCAGTCCTCGTGATTCTTTTTAGGTATCCGACTACGTTCAGAACTGTGATTTTAAAAAAGCGCATAAATGGATAATTTTCATGATATTTAGTGTCACTTAGATTAGAATATATGTATAAAATTGTTTTAAGGACATTTTGACAAAAATTATTTTTTAAATACAATATTTTGGCAAAAAAATTAACTTAGAATAACCTTTTTCAAAATGTTCTCCTTTTGTGAAAATGTTTCTATTATAATAATATTTTGCCTGTATATATAAAACTCGAACCTCTGTTCAGAGGCTCAACTATGATTTTGAAAAATTCACATTATTTTCAGAGTTACAACCCATTGAAATAATTATCGGTGTTTTTCTTAAAATTTCTTCCCTCTGTTGTCGCAAAACATGGATAGAAAAACCCTTCTAAGTTATATATTTCAAAATTCTACAGATTGAGCTTACGTATTACCCAGAGGTCTAAGCTATATACAAGCAAAATATTATTATAATTGAAGCATTTTTTACAAAATGAGAATATTTTGAAAATGGGTCATTCTATGTACATTTTTTTGTCAAAATATTGTACTTAAATAATTTTTTATTGTTATACTAATCTTAATTTTTTATTGTAATACTATTATTCTCTTACATGCATTTTCTAATCTAAGTGACACTAAATATCTCAAATGCTTTTGCAAAATCACGGTTCCGAACGTAGTTGGATACCTTAAAATAACGCACATTTTAATTCAATGCCAGTTACCAAATTTCAGAATGACGATCAATTAAGGATTCTAGGGAAAATATTTCAAATTAATTTATTTGACAATATTTCGACATAATTTGTGGTAGAAATATTAATGCGTCCCACATTTAAGACGTTTAAGGCACTTATTATGTGTCTGTTTCCAGTTACATAGATTCCTGAAAGATTTTCCTTTTAATGGAGCCGTCGTGTTTGTAGACGCCGAGCGTAAGCAATTTATTCCCCTAAGTAATGTGAAGTGAAGTGAATTAATTACTGTGACGCATACTGCACCAATTACGAATTTCCTTCACGGCAAATTAAGAAAATTCGTGGGATGTACTTTTCTAAGTGCACCTCGCTTAAAGGGGGCAAGGAATATTACAAAATATTGGAAATATTGACATTCTGCATCATTATGCTCATCGAAAACTTTAAAGTATTTGCAATTAATTTAGTGATTGCTGAAATATAGTATTAAATGTATAAATTTTCTTACTTAAAGGTGATTTACAATAGATATTCAATGCAAGACTGAAAAAAGGCGACAATTTGTGCACAGATGCAAATAGTAATGAATAAATGAACAATAAGTAATGCTTATTTCAAAATGATACAAAATATAGTGAATTACAACACCATGTGATTAGTAGATTGTAATTTTTCTGCAGGTAGTGATTAATAGATATGCGATTCACAGAGCCAATGGACGCGCTAATTAAACCGGCGAAATTTGTTCTAAATTGTTTGAGGTAGTTTGTCCAACGTTTCTCAAAGTGTGGGGCGCCCCTTAGGAGGGCGTGACAACTCTACGAACATATTGAAATAAAAGTTTATTTTAAAAAATACGAGGGTTGGGGCATAAGTCATGGCAACTTTTTTTTTTTCTTGTAGATATGTGAATGGATCACAAACGTACATGTGTCGAGTGGAAGTTCTGCAGGCATAGTATGTATGCAGAACATCAGATGGTTTCTTTGATAACTAGTAGTAGCTCAGTGAGGGCTGTGAAATCAGTCAGTTGGTGAGTGCCGTGCAAGATGGAAGTAACCCGTGTTGAGCAGCGCGCTTACATCAAAATAGCCGTTCTCCGAGAGAGAAATGCGATGGAATGTCACAATGAATTAGTGGAAGTCCTTGGGATTAATGCCCTACCATACCATGCAGTAGCACGGTGGATAGGAAAGTTTCAGCAAGGGCATGCTTCAACCAGTGAAGAGCAACGTTCGGACCGACCGGTCAGTGTGTGGACCGACTTAGCACGTGCCGTCATCGAGCAGCTCATGGATTACATCATTAAGTCTCATGGACTACATTAAGAGTCTTAAGGCCCTGGTTTGTCATCTCAACTTTATGTGTACTGTGTTGTCATTCTTTTGCACCTTGAAGGCCATATTGCCCTGTATACTACCTTGATAAGTTAGTGTGTTACAATATTTCAATGCTATCCATTGTCCACACATGTATATACACCATGAACTTTCATCTGTATATGTCTCATTTTCCAACCGGCTGGTATCTTAAGAAAAAAATAGTTGCCAAGACTTTTGCCCCAACCCTCGTATTAATTTACTGGGAAGTAAAAAAAAACTAATAAAAATAAAATACACATATACACCGATATAATACACTTGTAAATGTATCAGTACTGCATGGTGTATTTTATAATTAATTTACAAAATTAAGTTAAGAACAATTTACCAATGAAACCGTGGGCTTGCCATTTATAAAGTTATACTCAAAAATTAACGTTTATCTTAATAATTTATACTGTTTTTTTTCCCCAAACCCCTGTTTAAAAAAGTTGCAATTCGCCCCCAAATCCCCCGTTTTCCGTACGCGAATACGTGATGTATTGGGTGAATGGGAGGAATAAAAATAAAGAAATCTTCTGAAATAGGTAAATTCTCCAAAAACACTGTCAAGGACTTTTTATTGCCTTCCGAAGCCTTCGGAATAATTTTATGAATAGCAGTTTGCAGAAAAGATCCTTCTTCGGAAAGAAGTATATATACGTCAGGCAATTAACGTTTTGGCTTAGTGAGACGTTTATATACGCCGGTGGCAAAAAATTTAAAAGTCTATTGTAGTCTTAGCGTCAATGTATAGTATTATTGAATTCAATACATTGTTATTGTATGGAGGGGGCGGAATGAAAATTATGATCGAATATTGGGTCGCAAATATTGAAAGTTTGAGAAGCATTGAATTAGTCCAACGAGAGACATCTATGATTATTAGATCAGGGAACTTCGGTGGCAAGAAGTTTTCAAGGTTAATTGACTGATAAGAGCCCATGTGTGGTCGAGTATCAGCCTGTTGGTAAATGACCTTGGATAAGCCCTGAAGGAAGGAAATGGCTGCCAGTTATAATCCATCATCAGCATATCGTACAGTCGTTATTGTGTCACGAGTATGGAGCAGTAGTGATTTTCTATTGTAGGCGATGATGTCTCAAAATATGATGCTCAGTATTGTCGCTTGGCGTGGCATTCCACAGTTAAGATTCGGATTATGCTTGTTAACACGTAAAACTCATACCAGGCAACTGTACTTGCCGAAGAAAAAGAGTGGCTTGTCGGAGAACACGACTCCAAGGTCATTCTGTCAAACCTATAGGTCTAGTCCAGCGATACTCAACCTGCAGCCCGTGGACCGCATTGGGCCCGGTTTGCCGATTGCGCTAAAAAATTCAATTATTTAAAAACAATGTACTAAAAATTTTAGAGGGAAATTCTATCAATGAAGTAATTCAACGCATCAAGTTTTCAATCAATTTGCTCTTTTTGATAGTAGAATTGTTTTACTAATCTCCCGTCTTGTCAGACGAAGTCTGACCAGATCATTGAAACCTATGTCTTTAACGAAGTCCGATACTAGAAGTGGACTACCATGGATATCTTTCCAGTCAAGTTCAAGGCAGTCCAAGATGTGTTGAGGTGAAGCCTGTTCAGGGAAAATAGGAAACCTTTTATTGCCTCCAGAAAAAGTGAGACTTTTTAAATGTCCACGGGCAAGTCTTGACAGACAATTGTTGGACTATTTGTCACAAGGAAGAGAAAAGAAGATAGTAGAATGTAAACACGAGGTTTGGTCATGGATGAAAGGAAATCAAAACTACCCCTTGACTCAGTAAAAAAAAAATAAAAGTAAATATTTTTGTGTGTGCGTTTGATAGAAGGGTTAGTAAAGTATTAAAATAAAAGCAGAAAATAAGAGTTTTGTTTTGTCCAATGCTACTTTTGCAGTATTTCCCCTCCCCATTATACTCTAGTTTCGGCCCGTGTGAAGTATTTGTTATATGTATGAGGCCCGCGTGAAATACCTGTCATATTTATGTGGCCCGCCGGGAAAAAAGTTTGAGTACCCCTGGTATAGTTCGACACCATTGTAAACTGAAGTGTAAAATTTTTGCGGCAATAACAGTCATCTTGGCAGATCACTGGGGCCCAATAGGTGAATAATTGAGAGATACTAGTTTGGATAATCGGTAGATAATATTTAAAGAACTCAATTCATTTAAGGTAGACTAATTTTATATTAACGTTGTACTTTGAATCAACTTTTGACTACGGCCATTGCAGTTTTGAACCTCGGTAAGGTGAGAAACAACTCGATGGAAGCAGGTTGTGAAACCTTGAACTCTTGCCATTGGAAGGGTTAGTTCACGTGGACTGATGTTCTTCTGATTTCTTTTGCACTTCTAGAGTGGAGTGCATCCTCTTTTTCTAATCATCCTCCCTGTAGGGTTCACTGTGGTGGACACGAGTAGATGGCATTTCGCAACGATACAACGAAAAGAGAAGCAACCTTCCCTTTTGAGTCCAATCACGAAACCTGTCGAGAATTCATCTGTTTCCTGAACCTGTCTCCATCGTCTACTTCTTAGCTTCTCTACTCATATTTCATCTGCTATGATAAGTAGCTCCACCAACCAATTTCTCTTGGAAATACATCGGGAAATTACAAAATATAGACACATCAACCATATTGACACTTATTTAAACTAAAAATAGGTTTTTAAAAAGAAAAGAGAGGTTATAAATGATTTAAATTAGAGCAAGTTAGATAAAATTTGATAAAAAAAAAACACAAAATATGATATCTGAATTATCTGAATAAGAAAGAACCATATAAGATGAGCTAAATTCAAGTAACGGTTCGGCATATTTAAATGAAAGAGTTTTTTTTTTCCGCCAAAAGGATTTTTGGAAATGGAGAAAATTTAGATGGTTTAGAGAAACATTTTACAACGTTCCAGGAGGAAAATGGCAAAATTGGATTTAATGTCTATTTGGGAACGAAAAGCATTTAGATAGTGACAGAATAATGAAAAGAACAAGAATGAAAAACTTTCATCTTGTTATAGTTATATAGCAACGAAATGTGTTTAATATTGAATTTTTGATGTAGTAAACAAAATACAATAAAGAAACTGTGGCCGATTAGGTCTCGCAGTTATCAAAGTATAATTAAATTTAGACAATGAAAGTTTTAATTCTTATTTCTTCTTAACCAAAATATCAAGATAACTTATACTTCTGAATCGATTTACTTCACGAAACCCTAAAAAAATAGAAATATTACTTATTCATAAATCAAGTTTTTAAGAAGTTATTTTGAAATACTCTTCAATAGCTTCCAGCAACTTGAGTCTGGATGATTTTCCTTAATTAATTTATCGATGAGATTATTAGCAACTTCACTTCATTACTCTCCTAACATCTACTAACACTTCATCATATATTCAAACATTATCCCATATATCCTTTCTTCAGATCTGTTATATAGCTATGTATATTTGTACGTACAGCAAGGCGAGGTTATTAAATTAAACAACCTTACAAAGGAATCTAAAAAGTTAGTTTAAGGGAAAAGATGCGGGAGAACACGTTCCATTTTAATTTATAATATTAATCTTGCAACTTTGTGCAGACTGTTATTGGAGTATTTGAAGACTGCTTTTAAATACCCAGAATAAATATTTTAACGGATTTGGTGAATTTTAAGCATTTATTGAAACGAATTTTTTTTAAATTCCAATCAGTTGATTTTTAAAAAGCAAAACCATAATAAAATGTTCTTCGAATCAATAGGAAACATCTAAAGAAAAGGAAGAAACATTTATAAACACGTCTCTCTTTAATGAAACCTTATTTTAACGAAGAAAATTTTCTTAACATTTTTTATTAAGTAGTACTCAAGGTTTGTTCTTATATTTGTTGCTTCAATTCATTACTTTTTATTGTTTTTAAATTATTTCAAACTACATTCCCGAAATCAATTTATGCAAAAATATTGAAAAATGAAGTGAATTTATTTTTATAGCTTTGTATATAATACAGTCGAAAGGAGAAAAAAAAGAGACAGAGAAATGGGGAGAAAAAGATACATTTTCTTTTATGTGGAAGCCGACATTAATTTGAAGAAATATAAGTCAAGATTTTGACATAAACATTTGACTGCGAGTTGAGTTAAGTTGGAACATGTTTATATTCCAGCTCTTCATTAGTTTATTTTAGTTTTCTGTAAGTCGTGGCTAACTTTTGTCCCATCTATTGGGTTTGAGAGATTGCAATGCAAAAATTTAATAAATTCTTGATCTGTCTCGTAAAATTAAACTAACTAAATTTAACAAGGTATACCGTTCAGAACCCTGATTTTAAAAAACGCATAATGAAAAATTTTCATAAAATTTTATTCACTTTTAGAATACATTAAAAATTTTTTTGGACATTATGAAAAACCATTATTTAAATACAATATTTTGGCAAAAAATTTAAATTTAAAAACCCTTTTTCAAAAAGTTCTCCTTTTTTGAAAAATGCATTTTATAATAATCTTTTCCTTATAGTCAATTTGTACTGAGGTAAATATAACTTTTGAAAAAATTTAATTATTTTTTAGATACAAACCATTGAAATAATTATTGGGTATTTTCTTAAAAATTTTTCCCTTCTGGTTTTTAAAAAATGGATAAACCACTTCCCAAATTATGCTTTAAAAAAATTTTAGTTGAGGGGGTTGCAGGGTATGGCTGAATACAGGGGAAAATATTAATACAATAAAGGTTTTTACAAAAAGGAGAACATTTTAAAAAAAATTATTAAAAATTTTAAAATAATTTTTAAAATTTTTCCTTCCTTAAAAAATTTAAAACATTTTTCTAAAAGGAATAAAAATCATAAAATTTTCCATTTACACTTTTTCAAAATAAAGGGTTTCCGAACTGTCGGATACTAACTATTTTTAATGAATAGTTTAACTTTAAAAACAAGAATTTTGTAAAAACAGATATAAATAAGGATTAAATATTTATATAAATTTTACTTAAAGGTACTTTAAATACTGATGTGCCAAGTGTTTCACAGAAAATCCTTTTCCTTGACAAAAGTTTCGCAACTTTATATCAAGACAGAAATATTTCTTCTGATACATTTTCACTGAAATTGTATTCTTTGAAGAATGTTGTTCATACTATTTGAAATATCACATGAATTTCTTTCTTCCATTCATTTTATATCAATTTCTAAGAAAACTTTTAAAAATATTTCCTAAATTTTCTCACTTTTATATTATTTTACAACATCCCTTGTTTAAAGTTAGATGACTTATCTTATGTAACCATGGAAACCAGACATTCTATTACTATACGCTACTTTTTCACTCTTTTTATATTTATAACTTTACTACAATTGTGTGTATGCATGAAAACAGAATTTTGAAATTTGTCATTTGAAACATTGATTGCATTCGAATTTCGAACTTTAAACATTTTAACAATTTTGAAGATTTAGTTAAAATTATAACTCTACGAAAAAATTAAGAGGGAGATAACATTGAGTAACCTTATTCCACACTCCAATTTAGGAGTGCATTTAATACTTTAATTTAAATTGTGAAATAAACTAAAATATTCCATTTTAGATGGATGTACATTTTATAAATAAAAAAATGACTCACCAAAAGGAATTCTTCCAATGGAACGAAAATAAGTACGAGTGATGTATGTGTATTGAAAACGAGGAGCTAACAGTATCAAAGGAATAGATTGTTTTATCCAGAAAGTATACCTGCAAGAGCAAAAACAATACTGTGTTAGCCCACATCTGACCTTGAGGCAAGCTATTATAAGGCTGGGCTTTGACTCGAACATTTGGTGGGTGTTTTTCTATGGGGTTGTGCATTTGCACGTTCTAATTGATGAAATAAATTCAGGGATGATTAAAGAAGACTGCTCATCAGAGTCATTTTTTGGTCAGAAATCAGGGTTGCAGGGGAGCGTGAGTGAGATTTTTATTAACATCACATTATAAAGCAACAGGAGGACTACTGACGACGGGCTTCGTAATTTTGAACATGGGGACTCAGGGGAGTTAAATTTCTCTAGAGGTCTGAAAATATAAACAATTTTCAAACTGGTATAATTCTTTTAAATTTAAATTAAATAATTCGAATCTTTTACACATTATTTATAAAGGAATGGGGCTTCAGAAAAGTATAAAATGTTTAAAATATAATCATAATTTTAAAAATTATAAGCAATATGAAAATAAGAAACTTTTCTATAAGAAATATTTATTAAGTTTTACGTCACGCATGCTATTTTCTAAAACAGTAGCTTTAATTACTATCTCTATAAGTTGATTTATAAAGTTAAAAAAATGTATTCTTATTACACTGTAGCTATTTTTATATAAATAGAATAATGACTTACATATTTTAATAAGTAAAAAAATAAATTTTTAAAAAATATTTAAAAAGTTGCAGTATTTTACAAATATTTTGAAATACAAAACATATATAATACTTAAATTAGGTAGGTTTTAAGAGTATGATAGATTTTATAATTCTATGAAGTTTTATACATTAGAGGCTACTATTTTAGAAAATAACGTGCGCAACGCATAAAAATACTTAATATTTATTATAGAATTTTCATATGCTTATGTGTGTGTGCGTGTGTGGATTTTAAAATTATACTTTTCTGAAGCCCCATTCTTTTAAAAATAAAGTGTAAAAGATTCGAATCATTTAATTTAAATTTAAAAGAATTACACCTGTTTGAAAATTGTATATATTTTCAGACCTCTAGAGATATTTAACACCCCTGAGAACTAACTCTTAAGGAATTAAAATTGTAAAATTAAAATTTCTTTCTAAACTTCCCCATCACTTCCACTTAAGGACTTTGAGGCGGGAAAGATTTAACCTTGTGAGAGTTTCTCACCTCTCTCTCTTGGGCACCTAGATATGTAGAAGGTAGAGAAGAAACACTCGCCATGATCCAATCAATTTATTTGTTGATCACACAAAATAATGCCACAATTTCAATTAATAATAGAAAGAGAAAGTCTCGATGCTAACCGCGAAAGTGGAACAACGACTAAAACACGAATAACTAGGAAACAGTCAAACTCGATCCTTACTTTATATGGGATATAATCTATTATCCGATTTAATCTAATATTAATTTAATCTCAGTGATCAATCGTCATTTAAAATTTTTCTCCTAATAAGTATTTAATCACAATAATTTAATAATGATACCTGTCCACTAATCTCCCCTTTACATCCTCTCCTACTCTCATCTAGCTAGAAAACCTGGACTATATATAGTAAACTTAATTTACAAACCACGATTTCTTCTTCAGAAGGGTTGGTTGTGAATAACGCGAATTGATAGCCCAAAGATTTCCCAAGAGGGTTAGAGGAAGGTTCGCGTATAGATCCGTCACTACCTGTATCAGCCTTTCTACACAGCAGGTATTTAATGGTACCAGGATTCGACAACACCGACTATGAATTCACGACCAGGACCACTTAGAAGGTCTCAAAGAAGACCATGCGCATTCAACAAGAGTAGTTACTCATAATAATATTTTAATTTTATATGACTTTTGAAGCAATGTTTTATCTTTTATATAAATTCCTTTTCAAATCTTTTTAATCTTAATTTTACTGATACTACTTATTTTACTGCATAAAATTATTAATTAATAAGATTAGGCCAAAAAAGAAGTAGCAAGAATCTATGTTTGATAATCCTTAGACTAAAATATTTAAAAATTGGTTTAATTTAGTTATATTTTTTACAAGAAAAAAGAAGAAAGAAAGAAAGACAAGGTTTACATTTAAAAAGAAACTCGAAAAAACAATTTATACCAAAGTGTAACACAACTGGTTTTTTTTTACCACCTTTCACATGCAAACATAATTTGTTTCAGTATTGCTTTTCCCTGCGCAATAGGAATTTTTTTTTCTTTTTTAAATTTAAATTTGCTTGCGAAATACAGAACCGAAATAGTGTCTACCTGAAATGAAATGAAAATAAGTTATTTTTCTGGCTTGTGGATTCCGTGGATTAAATTAGACAGACGCGATTGTTTTGAACACGAGAAACGTCCCGTGACGTCACACATCCTGGAGTAACTCCAGAAAAATGGGGGGGGAATACTTTTATCGGATCACTGGAAATGACGTAAGAAATAGTGAATTTTGAGAAAAACGGGGATTCAATGGCAAATAAATTTTTATTGAAAAATTTTATATCAGGAATTTTCTTACATAGAAAGAGGAAATTTAAAGTTTATTATTTGTGATACATTGTATAACTGTGCTTTAAAATGTTTTCAATACATTTAATCTTAAATTAAATTTTAATATCGAAAAATTATAAATCTGTTGTTGCCTTTTTTAAAGGATATAGAAGCTTAGATATATAGCTTGAAGATATAAGAAACTTGTACAAGAGTTATACTCTAGGTTATTGCAAGTGTTTCGAAAACCCATTAAAATTTTTTTAGTGCCTAAACAGCGCATATATATATATATTTAAATATCTTCATTTTAAATAATTTTTTGGTAATCAAGCTGCAAGTAAATTCGTGATAATAAGGTCAATTCAAGAAAGTCAAATGATAGAGATTAACACGTGTTCTCCATTGAATTCAAAGCAGACTTTAACTACTAATTTTGTACTAATTTTACTAATTACTATCACAGATTTTAACTATTTGTACTTGCTGTTCCATTCGTTTAATAATTGGGTAAAGATTCTTCAAAAACATTTTTCGAAATAAAAATAATAATTCTTATATTATAAGTATACTTTTAAATCAAGAGCATTTTGTTTACCTTTAAACATTATTGTTGTTGACAAATGCATACTTTTAAAGAGAAAGTTTCTGCAAAAAGCTTAAGTTGATAACAATGAAGCGCATGAACTGATTAGTTGGAAACACGTGATTGCTTTTATTGAGTGACTATGACGTCACATGACTAGATAGAAACACACGTGGTTGTCATTATCATGTGACTAAGATGTTACACGAATTGAGCCCATGACGCAGAAGTTCATTTATAGAAATACTATTTTTCACAATTTTCACAAACCCAAAAATTTTACTCTATACATCTTCGAATCATTATCCATCTACGAATTCATTATTTATGAATTACAATTCAACCATTCCCTTCAACGAATCGCATACTCAAAACTAATTACGTTATGTAAACAAAGCTAGATGTACTTCCCAACGATTTTTTTTAGCAGACAAAATCGAGTATCATAGATGATGAACAGAAAAGGTGTGTTCAGTCATAATCTCCTATTGGACGGAGTGTGATATTGCCATATCCAATAAATGCGCATTATAGGAATAGAAATCGTTTGGCGCTCCAAGCTAAGTGCATTCGAACTGAAAGGAAGTCAGGTTTGATTGTTGTTCAAATGAGGAAGACGAAGGAGTTCCCAAAGCAGATGAAAATCGAGGTAATTTGGCGGTAATATGTGGAGAGGAGAATAAAGGCTTTATTATTTATCTCCCGATGGCAATTCGATTCTAGTTAGGAAACTACTGCTTTTTTATGATTTGATATTTCTTCACGATACCATTCTCTGGAGTGAGAAGGAGTCATAAAAATACTAATGATATCAGAGAAAGTTTTACTCCTTTTATTGACGACGGATCGCAATATTATTTTTTAGATATATTTTCGAACATTATCGGGAGAATATATTAATATTTAAGTCAGTTTCTTCTGGTTAATACTGTCATTTTATTCTCAATAATTTTATATGAAGGGTTCCCTCGATCTTTGAAGTTAAATGTTCTTTTATACATTTTGCTCTAGTTGGGTAGATTGAGCTAATTATGTGGATATCATCTAAATATTTACACTAATTCAGTCTTATATTCATTTTTTTAGCAAAAATAATATTTTGAAATATTATCTATAATTGCACCTACAATCTGCAAGAAATATTGATATTAAAATTTAGGTAGTAATATTATATTCATGAATACAAACACTCATTGATAGTTGTAGCGATTGCCGTAATAGATAAACAAATACCCCGTCATGAACGCTTAAGGCATCTTTCTGTCTTTACACTCTTGAAACTTCAATATAGAATGGATTTGAATAAAAGCCCAGTGGCATAGTTTTTTGAGTCACTTGGCAAAAGCTGAAATAGCCAATGAATACAATTAATATTATTGGCCAATAATGCAATCACTAGTTTCGAAACCCTGGTTGGGAACGGGAATAACACCTGCACCTACATAAGAGAACTAGAACGGGTTTGTTTGAGATCTTTGGACCTCGATAATATCGAAATAATATACTTTAATATCAAAAGAAAACAACCGAAAAACACTATTTTCTGAAGAATATTAATGTACTATATTAGTTGTATTTTAACCTATATAAGTTGTATTTTTACATCAACACACACACACAACTACTTGAGATTATCATTTTTATGAACTTTAATCGATTACAGCTTCAGTACATTGCTAGTTTTTTTCACGATAAAAGAATTTCTTAATTTTAAAATATACATGTGAGGGCTTTTTCATATTAACTCAACCTAAAAATTACTTCAAAAGAAGAATTCGAATAAATAGTTCCATACTAAATTAGAAAAAAAAAGCAAGTTATAAGTTTAATAGAAACACTGAAAATGTATTTACATGCTTTTAGTAACATAGGACTCAATAAAATGAGGGAACTGAAGTGAAATAATGGATCTAAATTCAATAAAAGAGAATTCTCAGAAATGAAATCTGAAAGTCTGCAAGATATACCCGAAGAAAATATGATTGGTTAACTAAAAATTTTAAAACTTTCTACGCAGAAAACTATGAAATTGAATTTAGGTACTGTCTGCTAAAGAAAAGGCATAAGCAGCTGGAAAGTAATTGAGATTTCTCAACAAAAAAATGGAAAAAGAACTCTTGTAGATCTTACAAGGATTATTAAAAAAAAAAGGCTTAGTAAAAATTGTACTTCTGGAAGGAACATGAGAAGGAGTTAGTGATATTATACCCATTTTTAAGAAATCTTGTAAAATTTTCAGTTGATCAGAGAACTTTAAAAATTAGTTTAGAAATAATTTAAAAATTTGACAAAGTTTGGAAGAATAATTGCTTTTATAATATTTATAGAGAAAACTTTAATTCTAAAAATTATGCTGATTATATAATTTGCTGTAATCACAAAAATGAAAAATGGAACATAACGCTTCACCTGAAATTTGGCAGAAGTGTACAAAATATGTAAATTATTTCATTGAATTTGTGTTTTTATAGACGAAAATGTATTTCAATAATTTTATTAGACTATAAAAATTTTTAATTTTAAAACATCTAGATAGTGCATCTAAATAATTAACTGAGTGTAATATACAAAAGATTATACTTATTACTAACAATTATTTTCTAACAATGAAGATATAAATATTCATAGATATATTTTCTGAAATCCTGTTCTCAAAGAATATTTTATTTCGAAAGCTTTTAACTTTTTTTTGAAGAAAAAGTTATTAAAAAAATTTTTTTTAACATGATTGAATAAATTTCTTATAATATTTCATAGCATTTTGCCACCGTTATTCACGAAATATTCTATTAATGTTGTTGATATCTTGACGATGTAATCATTTTTCTGCTGCCATGAAAACTAAAATTAGTTATTGTATGATTTTCACTTTCCGTTTCACAGTCGATTGCTAAAAATAGATCTTTAAAATTTATCAATCGAATGCATATTTAAACTCAAATGTCAATTTTTAAAGCTAAGCATCTTAATAACTTTGGAGATATGAAGAATTTGTTTGCGGTTTTTAGATTTATCTAGTACATTTTCAGAAAAATATGCTAAAATTAAGAAGAGAAAAAGAAATTATTATTACTAAAATTGGAAAAAGCTAGTAAAATTTTACAAAAAATTACATAAACAGGACCCTTTATGTACAAAAAGTTTATGAACAAATTTTCAATTTTACAATTGTAATGTGTTGCTTTGCTATTCCTTTTTGAAAAGACCTTCAGGATAAGAGATATTTTAATTTTTACAAAAACTAGAGCACTTTATATTAGTTATTACATGAAATCGCTTAAAAAACAGTGATTATATTCACATAAGTAACTGTAAATTTTGTAATAAAACAGTGATTGATAAATATGAAGGTTAAAACATTTCTACTATTATACAGAATATACACAAAAAAATTTCAATTAATTATTTTCAAAACTTTTTGTGCAATCGCTGTCACCATTTGAGCATTTAAAAAAAACACCTCACATACATTTCCAGTAAGATGCATTTTAAAGTATGACATCTTGGTTAAAGTAGTGGCATCTGCTTTTACTAAAACATTTCTAGTTTTTGTTCCAGTGAATGCAAAGTAATAAACTTGGTATCTTCATAAAGCTAATAAGATGGCATATAAAATAAAATCCTAAAACAAAGTGTCAGTTTTTGGCAAAAATCACAATTTTAGGGCAGTCGGATACATTAAAATCTAAATATTTTGAAAATGTTAAAAAATGGACGAAAGTGCATGTCTTTTTACACTCGCACATGCTTCTATTACTTTTGCTACAGAGGGGAGGGCTTGCTTTTTTTTAATACGACATTTACGATTCGGGGAATTCAAATGATTTTACCCCTCTTACACGGCTTTTACTGACTCATAGTAAAATTTTTAGTTTATATTACACCTAGAACAATGATTTATATCAGGGGTCGGTGACCTTCTAACTGTGGCGGGCCAAACCAGTCTACCAATAGGATTCAACGTGCCACACAGAAGGAAATTTTTGAAACAATTCGATTCATGTGTTAATGTATGCAGAATTAGAGGTCAATAATTTAGATACTTACAGTTTTATTATATACAAGAAATTAAAGAATTATTTGCTCATTCCTGAAATTATTTAGACTTTGTGTGTTTTACCAAATTCGATGCATTCGTTATGACCTTACTTTGAAAGACCAGGTATAAGAGATTCTACTCAAAAAAATCAAAACAACAACACAACTAACAATGAATTACGAATAGATATTATTATCCTAAAAAAATCACCTCAAACACTACGTTTTTCTTACAATTAGTGTTTTAAAATTTAATTAAATAAAAAATAGAGAAAATTATATTTGTCACAGATTAAATCATAATTTTTGGTTTGATTGTCATGTCGGCCACTTATTCCGCCAAGTTTTTTCTCACCAAATCGATAAAGGATCAAAGTCGCCAAACCGTAGGGTTGCTACTCCAAAACACAACACATAAAAACGCGCCAAATTGGCGATTTTTCAAAATTTGGATGGACCAGTGGCCGATTCGACAATTTCACCCATGTTTTGTCATCAAAACTTCATATTTTTATTTATTGAATGAAATTATACGCGGGTAATTTTTTAATCTCACTTATTAATTTTCCTCCAATTTTGAACATTTTATATTTTCCCAATACTAACTTTTCTTTTACTTCTAACTTTAACTTATCATTTACGCGTCTTATGTTAATAATTCTTATATATACGAAAATATCAATTATCATCTTACTAAAGTTTTTTTACTTTGTAAAATCGTCAAAAATTTTTCTGACTTTTTTCAAATGTTGTAAAGATCTAATTTTTTTATTTTATTGTACATTTAATAATAATAATAAAAAAAATAAACTGCAGTCTTATGTTAATGTATATTTTTTATAAATCTACTGAAAATTATTGTACTAAAAACAAAATTATTTCTTTTCGTAAGAGATATAAAAAATATACTGACAAAAATGGGGTAAGCTATTTTATTGAATGCCAAAATTTTTCACAATAATTTCTTAAATCTATTGAGGTGAAGCTATTGACAAAAATCACAAAGAGTCACTATCTCTGATAAAGAGTCACTATCTCTGATAAAGAGTCACTATCTCTGATAAAGAGTCACTATCTCTTTGATAAAGAGTCACTATCTCTTTGATAAAGAGTCACTATCTCTTTGATGAAGAGTCACAGTCTCTGTAGTAAAGAGTCTCTATCTCTATAATTTCTTTGTAGCACTGAAATTAATACATTTCCATTCTTGAAATCTGTGCTGCTATGTACGGTGGGAATTATGTTTTCATTACTGAAGCAATTTGAAGGACTTTGAGAATTCACTGGAAATTCTTGCATTTTTTGATGTTCCAAAGTTATTTGCAGTGTGTTTTAGAGGATTGCGGAGATCTTTTGAGTATTCGTAATTTTTAGAAGAAAAGCTTTTTACTATGAATACATCAATCATCCCAGTACTTGATATCTGCTGGAAGATTTAAAAGTTGAACAGAGTGCTGGCAAAAGGGTTATTCTCCAGTTATTCATTTTCATAGGCATGGAGGAAATCTTGAATGTTCTCTTTGGCAATCACAGGCTTCAGCTTAAGAAGGCTGAACAATACAATTGATTGTTATTCCTGTGCTACCATTCTTTTCCTACCTAGGAGTTCACTTTTTGTAGTGTTCCAGAAACAGAATGCATCCAACAGAATAAAACACGTATGACATGTCCCAGAAATAAATCATTTGGAACATGTTAATGGTCCAAAGAATCATGAACAAAAATGCATCAAACAATGATACCGCCATTGTCAATGTTTATACATCAAATGCTCATACTTCGGAGTTGCAGTCTTACAGTATTCCAGAAAAAAAATGTAACCAACGGAATACAACATGCAAGACATGTCGCAGAAATAAATCATTTGGAACATGTTAATGATCCAAAGAATCATGACAGAAAACGCCCCAAACAACGATTCCGCCATTTTTAATGATTTATTAATCCAAAACTTATGTTTTCAAAAAAGATAACGCAGTGATGTAATAACAACTTCACTTTGCTTGCTCAGACAATAAACTTAAAATTTTTTCAAGATAACAATGTAAGTAAAATAACTGTGTCTTTTGTTGCGATTTTGTATAAGTTCCAACACAGTAAATGTATTGTTGCTTGAATTGTTAACTATAGAATCAGATCGGTAACAATGACGTTGCAACAGTAAGAAACTCGTAGAGAAATAAATGTAGTAAAATAAGTTTTTTTAATTAACTTCCTCTTTTTTAATATTATTAATTAGTAGCTGTATACCCGTTTGTAAAACGAGTATATTGAAAAATAAAACAGTACAGTTTGAAGGATAAAGAAGTTTTTAATGAGTTAATTTTAAGTGAATTCAAAATTTAAAAAAAAGATTTTAGCATATTTCTGCTTAATGAAAAATTATATTTGCCGAATTTTAAGTCCTTAGGTCTCATAGCTGAATAAATGGACTTTTTAAATTTATAACGCCCTCCTAGCCCCTTTGTGGGTTGAATTTTGAAGGCCCCTTCTAAGCTGATCTATTCTCAGCAAAAGTAACACGTGTTCTAAATTTCAAGATTGTAGGCTTTGTAGTACATTAAAGGGAATCTTCTTAATATAAAACCCCATTGTAAGAGCCCTGGGAATATAGATTTTCCCAAACCCCTTCTCAGTAACTCTCTACTCCATGAAAGGAACATGTCTGCTATTCAAATCTGTAGGTCAAATAGTTCGAAAATAAGAATAATTGTCTATAACGCCACTTTAATCCCTTGGAGGTCAATTTTAAACAAAACCTCTTTTGTAGTGGTTCTCTACTCCATGAAAGTAACATACCGCAAAATTTCAAATCTGTGCAGGCTTAATAGTTAAAAAAACCTGAATATTTATCTGTAATGGCATTTAATCCCTCGCAACTATCCTTAGATGTCTATTTCCACAAAACTTTGTCTTAGCGGATTTCTACTTTAGGAAAGGAACATGCCAAATTTGAGGTCTCTTTAGGCCTAATAGTTCAAAAATGGGAATATTCATCTCTAACACCGCTTTAACCCCTCTCAACCCAATTTGGAGGTCTATCTTTACAAAACAATCTCTCTTTATAAAAGGAACATGACTGCCAAATTTCAAGTCTGCAGTTCAAAAAAGGAACTCTCTTTTATTTATAACGATCTTTAGCCTCTCTGAGCCCCCATTCCCCTTGGGGTTAGATTCTCGCAAAACCCTTTCTTAGCGGAGAGGAATATGCCTGTCAAATAATAAGTCTGTAAGTGTAGGTCTAATAATAAAAACAGTACTCTTAAGTCAATAACGCCCCTTTAATCCCTCGTAACTCCTTTTGCAAAACCTCTTTTGTAGCGGTTATCTATTTCACAAAGGAACATGCCTGCCAAATTTGATATCTGTAGCTCTAATAGGTCAAAAGCGAGCATATTTATCTATAACAGTACTTAATCCCTCTCAACCCTCTTAGAGTTCGATTTTCGAAAAACCCTTTCTTAGCAGATATCTACTCCACGAAAGGAAACAGGCTTCCAAATTTCAAGTTTGAGGGTCTAATAGTTCCAGAGATATCGTGGTGAGTGAGTGAATAAATGAATGAGTGAGTCGCTTTTCTCCTTTACATACAGATTAATTTTGCATCCCTTAAATATATTTTTAATATAAAAATAAATAGAGCATAAAATATATTTATTTCTTCAACATAAATAAAAAAATTAAAACTCTGTACCCATATATTATGTATTTTTAAATATAGGGTAATTTGGGGGAAGATGCTAGCTTGTTAATAGCACTTTTTATGTCGATAGAAGGCAAATTTGAGCCACTTGTGTGAAGAGTCTGGTCCGACATTGAGTGTGGCTTGTGAATTTATCTGAATGAATCGTCTTTGATCGACCTTGTTTTTTGATCTTGTGAGCATTTAAACGGTTGAGTACAACTTTTATAATATTCCGTTCTTCATGTTTAAATTCCATAAACGTACTTGTTATTTTAAATAAGATTTTTGAAATATAAAGGAGTTACGCATAATGTTACACATACGATGCATGTAGAAACGGCCATAATACTGCAGCAATAAGGAAATAAGCGTGTGTGGCATCTGCCTCCAATACTTGGGAGAAGCTGCCACATGGTCCAGATAAATGAAATGAACTAATTTTTTTTCCATTTTATATTATCGTATAAAATATATATAATTACAATTAACAATTATGCTGTGAGGATGGCACAAGGGGTATCCATAGGACGAGAGGATTAGCAATGAGCAGGGCTGAAGTCGACTACTACTTCAACCTGCTGTAGATCGTTCTGCAGTAAAATTCATGGCGTAGCTAGCTCTCAGGGGGCTCTGTATCAAAATTCCTTCGGGTCCCTTTTTTAGATATGGGAGCCCTGTGTTAGTGGGACTGTAATTACATTTTTAGGCCCCTATATCTTGGGGGTTCTGTATCATTGATTCGGCTGAATTTGGGGTAGCTACCCCCGATTTATAAAAAGGAAGATCTAAAACAGAAGAGTGTGTGTTGCTTTTCAAATGAGAGAATAATAAACCCGGGAAAAAAGAGAAAAAAGGATTTTTAAGCAAATAACAAAAACCTTTCGAAAACAGAAAAAAAAAGAAAATGCTTTTTTTTATCTCGGGGAAAAAATTTTCCCCAGATACCAGTGGTGACAGTTTTGATGAATAAAAAGACGATTTTACGCTTGTGTTAAGAGTATTTTTACGATAAAAGATTCCAGTGGGGATTCAGTGCATCGAATGAAATGGTTGCAAGAAAATTAAAGATAATCATTTGACCTTAGTGAAATTTTGTGGGCTTCATTCGAACCGTACTTTTTGTTTATAGCAAAAATTTTGAAGAATTTGTTTTTTTTTTTTTTTCGTAGTTATTGTTACCCACATTTAATTTGGGAAAGTTTTTCTTATTATTATTTTTATTTACGTGGTGGTGTTGCATATTACTCCATGATGGTGGCATCTTCCCATATATTGGGGGGGAAAACCCCAAAATTTAATTTTTTTAAAAAATTTTATTTATTTTCATACAATTAAAAAAGAAATTTAACTTGTATACATAACCAAAAAATATTGAAAAAAAAGTGTATTTTTCTGGTCTTGTCATTTCAATTATCAATGTCTCTTTAAAAATTCTTAAATGTGGTAACTTCCCCCGATTTACCTTATAAAAATTATGAATACACAACTAAAATATAAGTAATTTCCTTTATTGCAGTTAAATAAATATTTTAACGAGTAACTAATGCTTGCACCTTTCTGCTTTCATATCGCAAAATCAGGGGTATAATGTATAACTCTCAATTCGACGTGATTCTGAGCATTCAGTTGTTGAACAATTTCTGTGCTGACTCGGAATAATTTTCCTATGAGGAAAAACTTTTTACTTTAATATATAGAACCAAAGAAGACCCAATGGCCGAGTGGTAGCGTTTCGCTCTTCCACACCACAGGTTCGAGGCTGTATTCTCGGCCAGGGCAAGGTCAACTCAGCCTTTTATCCCTACAATAGGGGGTCGATAAATGAGTGCCAAGCATGCTTGGGGACTTAAACACTGAGGGTTTGACCACCTGATCGGGATATCTGCTCATGCACCTCAACACCCAAAGGTCACGCATACTGTCCACGGAGTTTGAGTTGGAGTTTTACAGAATCAAAAGCGAAAAGCAGAGTGAATGCAATGTTCTCTCTTCTAACAATTAAATCTCTCCAGCAATGGCATTCAATAATTTACAAAATAGCTGTAAAATTTATCTTTAGAGTTATATTTCCGATTTTTTCGTAATTCCGTTAAAGTCCATTATTCTAAAAATGTTGGTCAAATTAGGTCCGTTGCAAATTTATTATCTTCCATCCACTCATAAATTGACAAATTTATAAAATAGTGCAGAGTGCCACTCAAAATTGTAGCATGTGTAGCACATGGTTCGCGTGACATAGATTTCCCAACCCTGATTTACATTATGTATAATAAAGGAGATAATCAACTCACTCACTCATCACGAGATCTCTAGAACTATTAGACTTACAAACTTGGAATTTGGAAAGCATGTTTCTTTTGTTGAGTAGAGTTCCCCTAAAAACGGGGCTCGAGAAAATTGACTCCTGGCGGGAGGGTGCTACAGGGATGTAAAGCATAAATATACTTTTGTTTTATAAATTCTAATACTAGCTTAAAGCTAAGAGTTATGTAACAATAACCTTAAAAGATTGTATAGTGTTACGAAGTCATGAGAAATACCCAGCAAAGCGGGCGGGTAACAGCTATGTTATATATAATCTCTAAAATAAAAATTTTGTAAGCAGGCCATAAAAATTATAATATAACTTAAAATTCTTTCTCATGTATAGTTCAGTAAGGAAGAAAAAACATGCATTATAAACCTATTTAGGAGTTTCATAGTGTCCTAAGCAATTATAATTATTTTTTTGTCTAGAAATATATAACAATTAACTTCTTTTAATCTTTACTTTGATTTCTTTTCATTCACCTAAAATATTACCACGTGATGTATTATCAAAGGGGCGTGAAAAATCTTTTAATTGAACGGAACGTAAGCTATAAATAACATGAATTTTAAGGACACTGTTTTGTTTTAAAATCTTTACATGTAGATTTTTATTATAAAAATCTAGCATATGGACATTTAATGCTTTAGTTAATATATACTTAAAAATAAAATCTGAAAAATTTTAGAACAGTTATTTGCTCAAATAAACAAATGAAAAAATTGTTTTAGAAAAAAAAAAAGAAAACAACTTTGATTAAAGGTACCTAGAAGATTAGAAGAACAAAATAGTTTATCAACAATGACTTCTAAATCATGTGGTACGTGATAAGAAATTGAAACTTAGACGAAAAACTTTTTATATGCAACAACCAGTTACTGAACTGTATTATTTTACCAAGAGAATGAACACATTTTTACGTATAAATATCTTCTTAAATTAAGACTGAACTCAAAATTTTAACAAGTCGCATGTGTTCCACAGGAAAGTTTGTCTGTTCTAAATATAGATGTATCCAATTTATCATTTTTAATTTTAACGCAGCATTGAAATAAACTAAATTTAATTGTATAAAAAAACTTTTTTTTTCTCTCCCGCCAAACCACCCTTTCTTTAAAATTTGCGTACTTTTACCTCACTGGTAAAAAATTATTTCTCACTTTTTTTTCCTGGACCTATTCCAGTATTTTCGTCGTCATGTGACAATTTTCATTTCAAAAATTAATAATGTCGGTCGTACCTAATTCCTCAAAATCTCGTGTTCGGAAAGATTTTCTTCACTTCATTTTAGATAACGTATTCCTTTAATATAGCGCATAAATATCAATGATTAAAAAAAAATAAATGTAAAAATTAAACGACAAATAACTATGTGATATTATATTCGAAAGAAAATGATGAAAAATATTTCCACTGAATTTTTATGAGAGGGAGAGATTTATTCAGAAAGTTTATTTGGAATTATTTTATTAGGAAAAAAGGGGATTTTTTATTAGTGGAAAAAATAAGAATTATTTTGTGAGGGAAAATTTCGCAGAACTAAAACACTGCAACGAGTTTTATCAAAAGCATAGTCATATGAAGTAAGGGAATAGGGGGATATATTTGGGAAACAAATATGTTATAAATATTCTCTTTATATTCTAAGACACTGTTACATTACACAATAAATTTATTATTACAATAAATAAAAGTTCTTATTATAAACCTAATTCTCCTGTTCTGAAAATAAGCCCTTTTTATACAATTGCATGGAAGCCCGAGTAACAAATCAAGTAATCAAATAAAGTTTATTTGATGGTACATTAATTAAATTAAATACCAGAAACCTCCGTAGGATTAATTAAAACTTTATAATCATTTTGATTAAAATAATATTTTTACAAGAATTGAATATTATTTTAAATCAATACATGATGCTAGAAGGGGATGAGAGAAGGAATAGTGAGAAACAGGAGAAAACTTAGATCTTTCCTATACGTTTTCCTTAAGCAAATGCAGTGAAATAAGTTTAACAAGAAAACGCTTAAGATGAAATATCGGTAAACACGAAATAATACAACGGTCACGACAAACTACTATGTATTCTCGTGCACTTTTTTTTTATCTTAACACGCAGCGAAAATCAATTCACACGAAAAGATTTCTCTTCTGGGGATGAACAAAATACAGAAAACACCAGTCGTATTGGACTGTCTTATTGTATCATTGGAAGAATTCGTTGCAGTAGATGATGCTAATGTGTGTAAGCCCCAATTATGGCAGATAAAGACATTCTGGAATTTGTTTAAAGCTAAAAAAATACTATTAATGTAGATTACGACGATGAAAATGAAATGAATAATGCAGCTCCTGTTTCCACGTCATCCGAAATAAGGAACATTATGCACAGTATGGGCAGTTATTCAGACGTACATTCGAATGATGAAATGAATAACAAAACGGACGACATCGAAAAATTCGTTGACAATTATGATAAAAAAGACAATGCAAAGAAAATATGTCAAATTATTTCCCCAAAACTCAAAAAATGTTTTGTTTTTTAAAAAATGTGAAAATTTGTATTTATTTTCTTAAGTTCTTGCGAATGTTTTTGTTGCTTAATTTTTATTAAATACGTGCGTATATACATATCTATATAATTAAAATAAACTGTGGTAAACTTAATGTTGTTCATATATGTTTTTTTCGCAATGTCCTTTAACACGAAATTCTTTTAACACGCAGAAATATTTCAGTCCCTTCAATTTTGTGTTCAGCGATTTTCCTTTACTAGAATTTAAAACAGTAATCGATAATCATACCTAATCCGTCAGAGCCTCATTCTAGAATGGTAATTGCCAATGGTAGTTATATTCCAGCAATCTGGCGCATATATGAATCCTTAACCGGACTATGGCCATTACCTTTGGCGAGCATTACGTGCTCAACTATCTATCTCTCCTTTCTATTGAAATGTCTTAGAATGCCAGAAGCCATTTCTTGGCATTAAAGACCGTTAGGGAAACAGACTTTTCTGAGAGTCCCATTTGGAGCATAATCCTTCAAACTAAAAAGGGTCTTCTCTTTTATCACTTAAATAGTATTCTCTTTATTTTCAAAAATAAAAAGTGAAAATCGCTTAACGTGAAACTAAACTAACTTAACTAAACTTAAAAGATACTACAAAAAAACCCCAACATATATGAACAAAAGTAAGTTTATTACAGTTTATTTTATTTCCATATATATGTATATCTGCATATATGTAATAAAAATCAATGAAACAAGAACATTTACAAGAACTTAGAGAAATTTAATATAAAATTTTCAAGTTTTTTGAGAAACAAAACATTTATTGAGTTTTGGAAAAATAATCTGATATTTTTCTTTGCTTTGTCTTTTAGCATCAAATTTTCTACAAATTGTTCGATGTCTCCATTTTGTTATTCATTTCATCATTGGAATGTGCGTCTAAATAACTTACGCTTAATTTTCATTATGTTTCTTGTTTCGGATGACGTGGAAACAGAAGCTGCCTTACTCAGTTCAATTCTGTCGTCGGAATCTGCATCAATAATATTTTTTTGAACTTTGAGCAAACTCCAAAATGTCTTTCGTCTGCTATACTTGGAACTGTTCACACATTACCATCATCTAATACAGAGGTGTCAAACACGCGGCCCACGACGAACATTTTTGCTGTCTAGCCTGTATATCGGTACACAAATATATGTAATAAATTATCAAATGTTTTCCCGAAATACAAAAGATAGCAGCAGAGAAAGGATGTCAAGTGTCAGGACGTAAACATTAAATTTTTCTTGTTCTTTTTTTGTGTTTATTATAATGTATTATTCGAAATAAAATTACATTTCTATGAATACTGATTTGTTTGTAGCCCACCAACAGTTAAACCTTGTTTGTTTGGCCCAAGTTAGACTTTGAGTTTGACACCCTTAATCTACTGCAACGAATTCTTCCCATGATGCAGCAGGATAGTGCAACTAAGAAAATTCTTTTTGTGTTAAGCAATTTTTGTTTCGTGCCAAAAGGGGAAACAAGTAATATAAAAAAAATTAAGTCAATTCCTCCTTATATTAACAAAGAAATATTTTATTTTAGCTACTTTTTATTAAATAGTTACAATTAATATAAATATGTATATACACAGGACAGAAGCACAACATTAAGTGGTCATTAATTTTTATCCATTATCATTAAAGTATCGTATTGTCATCCAAAACAATTGTATTTATAAAATTTCAGTTTAACACTGAATGCTTTACAACGTGAGAAAAAAAAACTGTTTCAAGTTTTGACACAAATCGCTAAAAGGGTCGCCAAAAATGATGCCAACGTGGCTGTATTGGTAATTCTTTGAATAATTAGTTTTAATCAATTAATTTTTATTAATAATAATTAAATTATTGAATTGTCATCCAAAATAATCATGTATAGGAAATTTCAGCTCAATGGAGCGCTTTAAAATGTATTTTATTACCGATTGAAAATTCCACCAAAATAAATAAATAAATTAATAAATATATAGACAGTGTGAGCTAATAGTAGGAATTGAAAAAGGTATGAAAATACTTTGAATATTATTTCGTGTTAATTGATATTTCGTCTTAAGCGTTTTCGCATTGAACGTATTTCACTGTATATCCCTTTGAAATAAATGTTAATTTTGGAAATACCAGACTCTCAGTTTTCCCAACTTATATTCGAAAAACTTGTGACGGACTCACGCGTCTCTTTTCTTTGACATAACCTCTGGGTTCTTTGATGGCCAAGATTAATGGCAACTCTTTTCCAACCAAAACCCAAGAAGCGAAATGCGAATAAGAAATGCAAATAAGATAGCTTTTAAAAGAACAGAAGTTTCAGTAAGCATCATGGCAATTTGATGAATGTTATGTTTGGAGGAGATACAAGTCGTGAATTGACAGCCTATCGTAAAGTTACCTGGAAACCCAGCCATTTTACAAAGTAAATACCATTGCACGCGTGCCCTGACGTTTCCATATAAAGCTTGAAATTAAGTTTGGATTAAGGTAAGACTGATTATTTGATATTAGGACTTGTAATATAATTAAAAGTGAGAGTAGGCAGATTGAATAATTATTTAGAGAAAGTGGTCTAAGTTACGTGATTCGGTTTAACTATTTTTGTGTGTTCGTTCATTCTAGATTCTCATTTATATATATTTATCTAAATTGTTAGATGTTTAAGTTATATTTTTAAGTCATATTAAGAATTTAAAATGTCTGTTTATTCAGAGAATTCCACACCTCTAGCTCACGCTGATAATCAAAGATATGATCACCAAAGGGGGCATGTCACAAACTTCACTTGACTAATATCATGAATTTGTTTAATATCGTTATATTTCTATAACCTTGTCAGATTTTCAAGGGTAAAGATATAAGTTAAGAAATTCAATTAAGAAGCACAAAGTAAAATCTCGATTTTACATTTTTTTAATTCAAAGTAGAGTAAGTTTTATTTTCTGCAAAGGTTAAACTGTTAGTCTTAGGCTCAGTTCTTAAATATTAGTTTTAAAAATACGAATAATAAGAATTTATTATCTCTTTAAAATTAATGCCTGAGGAAAGGCTTAATTTGACAAAAAGAATTTTTTTCGGAACGTAATTCAGTTATTCGTTACACGTTTTACAAGTTGGATAGTTTATCTCATTTAAAAAGTTTAAAGGATTTTTATCTGTGGAAATGAAATAAGGTGAAGGTTATAAATTATTATTAATGTCTCGAAATCACGTATATAATACTTTGGTTTTCTCATTTCACGTTTTTTTCCCATTAATTAGAATATTTTTTTAGTCAAATCTCATTAAGTGTAAATATAAGTACTATGTTCCCCCCACTATTTTTCTTTTATTTTGTTCTTAACTTCCAATTTAAAATCCTACTGTTCTAAATACCTTTCAACGTTTAATTCTTATTGCTTGGGGAAAATACATTGAAAAGAGGGATGACTCATTAAACACAATTTTTTTTCTAGAAGAAAAATTTTATTTTGGATTAACTGTATGAGTTTGTATTCACCATGCAATGTCTTTTTTAAACAAATTGTTGATTAGGCTTATACATTTTGAATAAATCATATAGAATAAATAAAATGTGTGAATGACTTTTAAAAAGAATTAAAATAACACTTGTTTCAAGCAAGTTCTTTATGCCGTTTCTTTTCGAAAGTCTCATTGCCTTATTAGGGCTTATTTAGTATTTATTATATGACTATGATTGGGATATATAAAAATAAAATAGTAATTATAAAATAGCTGTGTATTCTAATTATATTGCTCTTGTTTTTATTTCTTAAATTCCTTTTACTTTGTGAATTTTAATAGAAGGAATATAAAAAATTTTTTATTTAAATTTCAAAAAACATATCTTTAAAAGGATTAAAGAAAGATAATAAGTTTAATAAACTGTTTGTATCTTAAGATAAACAAATTAACATAATAAAAAAATCAACACGAATCAGTTTCTATTTATAAGCATCTATACATAAATATATAATTGCATGTTTTGTAACAAAAGTAACGTCTAAGTTTTGTACAACAATTATCAAAAGAGATGATTAAAGCGGTTCATATATTAAGCAATCCTCAAAAATGGGGAAAAAACCCCATGATTCCCATTTTTTACACACTGCCATAAAATTTGCTGAAGGAATTTGAAGCATTTTTGAGCTCGCCAAAATAACGAATTTTCTAGCCAGATTTGGTGATATCTCTGAAATTTCTGGAATTTTTTTAAAGTGATGTTTAATCAAGTTGATTTTACAAAATGAAAAAAAAAATCATAACATTTCACCTACAAATTTAGATTTTTTCTAAGAAATCTCATTACATTTCTCTTTTTATAATTAAATTTACAATATTTTTCCTTTCACCTATCATACCTACTGCGTTACAAGAAATGCAAAACAGTTTTTTCTGCTTTTTCGAGAAGAATAACAATCTTCTTGAAATCGCATTAGAATTCTGAAGGAAAAAAAAGACTATGCCTTTCTACTTCAAACACTTTTGCCTTCTAGGAAAGTATTATTGAAGAACAAGCTTTGAAAACAGAATTAGTTATTTGAAAAAAAACCTACGAGTCTTTCCATTACGTTAATACATTTGACGAGAAAACACCATTACTGCGTTTCGGAAGAAAATGGCTGTCATTTCTAAGTTGATCCCTTAAAAAGTTTTAATAGTGAAAAAATAACTCATTGAAGGAAATACGCACATTGGGCAACTCTGACTAGCTTTTTATAATTTAATATCTATGGTTGCAGGCCGTAGTAGACAAATGTTCATGGTCAGCGTTGTAAAGTCGTGGGTTTACAACCTTGTGCTACTGAAGACCATGAAGACCCGCCGTGTAGAGACTCGTTTAATCTATCGATACTCAAAGCGGAGTGGTATAGAGTGAGTGAATAATAACGTCGTACTATTCAGCTACACGAGGGCTTTTGGCGACGGACCCCGTAATTTTGAACCATGGCCAAGTGACGTGAACGACACCTGAGCTGGCACCCCTCTCTAACTACCATACCACACCAAATGGGGAGTGGTAGTGACGTTGAGAGACAAGGGTGCCAGATCATATGTCATCCTCGTTACTTCACCATTGGTCAGAATTACGAGGTCCGTCACCAATATCCCTGAGAGCTACCGTGCAGAGGGCTAATGCCAGTGGCGTAACTGAGAACATTTGAGCCCCTCTGAAAAGTCAGGTTTTGGGTCCCCTCGCGATTCGGGGGTGTACGTTACGCAGCTGGCTGATGCGGGTTAAATCTTTCTAGGCTTAAAGTCTTCTCATTGGTGTTTTTAAGTATGGAGGGTAGGGAGACAGTGGCGTAACGGAAAATATTAGCCCCTCCCCAGCAAAGTTTGGTTTTTTGCCTTTAATATTTTATAAATTGATTAAATACGTACTAGGCGTCAATCAGGCTTTGAAACTTTCGCAATGCGGGGTTAGCGGGGGTGTACGTAACGCCACTGGCCTGTGAAACGTCACCTTCGTCACTTGGGAGAGACACAAAACTAAAATATCTCCTGCGAATAGGTCTTGAGTTGCTTTAGAGAGCAATAATAATTAAATTAAATCCAAACGTAAAATTTAATAAATATATATATTGTGCGCGTTCACAGAAAGATCCTGTTTGAAATTAATTGACTTTTAGAGGATGTTTCTTCTAGGGGTGATGCACGTTAGAGATCTCTAGAGGTTCAAAATTCTCAAGTTGGGATGGAAGTTTGGAGAATGAGTTATCGTCTCATCACCCGACCATCGCTGACTTTGCACAGTTTCGAAAAGTGACTTAATAAGTTAACCTAAATGTAAATAACTGATTATCTCCTCCGTCAATATGATTCTCTTTAGGGGGTGTAAGAATAGCTGTAATTACTTGAAGTATCTGAAGTGTTTCTAAGATGTCAACTGTTTAATTTTATTTAGTAATTAATAAATTTTTTAAAAAATCTAGAATTTATATTTTTTAGTAACTATATATCTGAATTTATACCATTTAAATACATAATTCAATAATCACGAAATATAACCGCGCATCAAATCACTAACACTTATCGAGCGTAATAATCGAAATCTCATTAAGACATAGTTCAGATCCAATTCAGCGGATCAGACTTCATCACTCATGGAATATGAAAGAGCAGGTACGCACAGTGTTATGCGAATATCTCATTGGACGGAATACGATATTTTCTTATCGGAGGAAAAGCATTCCGAACTACGAATAAGTCAGGTTTGATTGGCTTGGATGGAAAAAGAGCACAAATGTTTCTTAGCGCAGACGAAAAAAGAGGGTAATTTGGAAGTAATATGTTGAGAGAGAATAAACGTTCGATTATTTATTTTCTCACGGTAACTCGATTCACGTTAGAAGATTACTTCGTTCTTTATGAGACGATGTTTTTTCATTATTCCATTCTCTGAAGTGGGAAATGGTGATTGGATGGTAACGAAATACGGAAACAGTTCTCATGTTTTGGGTTATATTCTGACTGGTTGTATTAGAATGTATTACTGTAGCAAGTTTCTAAATACTTCTTCGAATCGTGTATTGTTGTATAAATTATTGCTGTTTTATAGCTCAGATATTTAATGTGGGACGACATATTTTCTATTTATATGTTAAAATATTATCATTTCCCTGTCGCTTTTTGATTGATCGAGTGTTTATTAACGTCGCACTTAAGGTATCCGACTACGTTCGGAACCGTGATTTTTCAAAAGCGTGTAAATATTTATGATATTTTGTGTCGCTTAGATTAGAATACATGTATAAAATTGTTTTCAGGACATTAAGACAAAAAAAAAAAATATTTAAATGCAATATTTTGGCAAAAAATTAACTTAGAATAACCTTTTTTCCAAATGTTCTCCTTTTGTAAAAAATGCTTCTATTATAATAATATTTTGCCTGTATTCAGCTCAGACCTCTGTACAGAGGCTCAACTAGAATTTTTGAAACGCATAACTTGGAAGTCGGTTTATCCATGTTTTACTAAAACAGAAGGGAGAAACTTTAAGAAAATACGCCGATAATTATTTCAAATGGTTGTAACTCTGAAAATAATTTGAATTTTTCAAAAATCGTACTTGAGCCTCTGTACAGAGGTCTGAGCTATATACACGCAAAATATTAATACAACAGAAGCATGTTTTACAAAAGGAGAACATTTGGAAGAAAGGTTATTCTAAGTTAACTTTTTGCCAGAATATTGTATTTAAATAATTTTTTTTGTCATAATGTCTTGAAACAGTTTTATACATGTATTCTAAACTAAGTGACACTAAATATCATGAAAATTATACATTTATGCGCTTTTTTAAAATCTTGGTTCCGAACGTAGTCGGATACCTTAAAGAAACACTATAGCTATTGGCGATAGATTTCGTAATTTTGAACCACCTTTACAAGATATGGATCGGTTTTCCAGCCAAATGAATAGATTCTTATAGGACGAGAAGGGTTTAAAAATCAACTGTGGAATTCTTTTCCTTTTTAACACGCTTTTATAAGATTCACTTGTATGTAATGGAATCTTTGGACTCGATTTTTACCCACTTTAAAAGGTCAGATTACTTCGAAATTTGGCATACTAGTCAAGAACCGATGACAATACAATAATTTCAAAATTCATGTTCCATTTTCTTGATCAGGATGTCGAAAATATCGATTTTAAGGATTTACGGGACTTGACGACTAATCCATTACATCTTTCAGATTTGGCGACTAATTGCTTATACCATTTCCAAATCTGGCGACTAATTCCAGATATGGAGACTGAAGGACCCTATCCATTAAAAGACCCCCAGAAAAAAAAAAATGGTTGTTTTTTTTTTATTAATTTTTGTTTTTTATGTGGGAAAAAAAAGGCTCGTGCAAGTGAATAAAAAAATTTATGTTCAACTGCAAATTTTTTTTATTTTGATAAACCAATTTTTTAAAGTGATGATACGAATTAACACTATAGAAATACGTTTAAAAGAAGATGATACGAATTAACATTATAGAAATACGTTTAAAAGGCGATAATACGATTGAAGTTTAATGTTTTTTCTTCACCCACTTTTATTAGTTAGACCTGTAGCATCAGACAGTCTTTGAAATATAAACGATATGCCCTCATCCGAGGCCCCATAAAGGGAAAGAATAAATACCCTGTGAATAGCATCGATTACTTCGAAATTTGGATCCAGTAAGCTAGAGGTGACAATAAATATTCAAAATTCTGTTCCATTTTCTTGATCAGATTTGAAAATAAATTTAAGATTACTATTAATGAACAACTTTACTTTCAGAGAATAACACAAATTAGACCGAATACTTAATCAGATCGCACAACTAGATCACTTATCCTAAGTATAGTTAATTATCCAATCTAGCATCTAAATAAATTTCATTTGAAAGTAACCCACAAATGTTGAATATCTATTCTTCTTGAGATAGGTGACTCAGGTACTATTAATCTTCCTTATGATTATTATTATCGAAGTTGTGGGCGTTTCTCTTCCTTGTGAGTAGGCGTTACACTTGTAACCCTTACCTAAGTTTAAGATTGCCATTCTTACATTTAGAACCTTCTATCAACTTTAAAATATTTAATTTGAATTTTTGCTTTTTTTACTTCTTGGTATTGGGTTGGAAAAGTTTTGCCGTTATCGTGGCCGTATAAGAACGTGGAGTATGTTAGAAGAAGAACGGAGAGATGTCACAACCCTTCAGACCCATTAATTAATATCCATTGAAGAGCAATACTAATTCCAGCAACCACGTGATTCCGGCTCCAAATATCAAACTCAAGGATAAAATTCAACAAAGAATTACTGGTAGTTTTAAAAATTAAAACAACAGGCTTTTATTGTAGATCTAACTAAAAATGAAAAATAAATTATAGTTGAAAAAAACTAAAAAACGTGCTTCTAGTGTGAGTCGAGCTAAAAAGTAAAAAAAAAAAATTCTTAATATAAGAATAAAATGATTAACGAGAAAATTAATGCCATATGTTCGGAAGAAATAAATGGGTAATTAGTTTGATACTTGAAGATGAAATGAAAAAAGTTGAGTTAAGTGCAAATTTAATTTTTAATCTAATTTAATTCTCCTACACACACACACACACACACACACACGCACACACACACACACACACACACACATATATATATATATAAAAGTAAATTCATTACTTATACAAAAGAGAAAATATTAATTTTTCCTATCCTTTTTGGAAAAATGTAAGTATCTTGAGCCTAGCCCATGATTATGTATCATTAAATTTAAATTTGTTGTTACAATAAGTATGACATTGCTTTGATTGCGTTTTTTGTGAATGTCATGAACTGAACTGATTGCAATATCGATTTGCAATTTGCACTTTTGTATGTTAACTTTGTTTCTGGTTAAATCACACTGCAATTTAATGTGTTATATTAGGAGAATTAGGAATTCAGTTAATTAGAAAAAAAGGTATTGCAGGTCTTAATTTCCTCTTAAATAAATGTCTGGCTCCTTCACATTCTGGATCTTTTTAAATCAGTTAACAATACGTCTAGACATCCTATACTTAACTCTAGAAAAATGTACTTTCTTTTAAAAATATTTTATGTTGATTGTTTTTTTTTTTTACTTTTAGATAATTAACTGTTACTGACAGCCTGAATTAGAGCGGAGAAATTTTTGTGAGGTCTCTCTCTCTGAAGGCCTCATTAAATGTAGATATATTCAAATAAGATTTCTTGAAACATTGTCCAATTTTTTAGTAAATAAACCTCAACTGACACTAAAAATCAAGATTATTTTTAAAAAACATACCTTAATGTATTCTAACTTCAAAAATTCTTCAATATTAGCAAGCTTTAGAGGACAGAGGTTCAAGCTTTAGAGGACAGAGGTTCAAGCTTTAGAGGACAGAGGTTTTAACCAAGCAAAGAAATAAACTCATGCACGAATTTATTAAATGGTTATCAGTGTTGTGATATTGTAGTCTGGAATAAATCATATATTATGGAAATTTTTAAAAACAAGATTTTTTAAGGAATAAATATTTTAAAAAAAAATAAA
>BMAV01014540.1:0-24295 GCA_019973955.1 Trichonephila inaurata madagascariensis
GTGTGGCTTTTGCCAAGTAGGTTGGTTTTTTTAAGAATGTGTTTAATTTTAAAAAAAAGTTAAAACATTTCGTGAAACGGAGACCAGATTTAGATTCCCGATCAAATTTCAAAAAAAGGGGACTTTTGGTAAGTTTTGAGTAAAAAAAAAAAGTGGTGGGCAAACCTGAACAGACTATTGAAAGAGGGGGCGAATTTCAAAAAAAAAGTTGGGGAAAAACTTTTGAACTAATTTGGGAAATTTTGACAATCCATAGATATTCGTGATCAGCGTTGAATTCTGTGCAAGAAAACTAAGTTTGTTAAGATTTGGGGGAAGACAAAAAATAACCCAAACGTAGGAAAAAAGATTGCACGAAAACGATGCAATTGCCAATTTAAAAGAGGAACGCTTCAAAAAAGGGTAATACCGCAATTAAAAAATTTTTTTCTATGTTTTTTGTGTTTTTCGAAACTTGACATAAAATGCATTACCAAAGTGGAATTTGAGTTCTAAAATCGCAGGGTTTTTTTATGTGTCTTTGTGTTTGGAAAAGGCTCCCCGTTCGAATGACAGCCGTTTTTTTTTAAAAAGGTCGGTAAGTTGGTTTTCAAAATAGGTCGGTTTTCAAAAAGGGAAATGTTTCATTTTAAAAAAGGTTAAGGAAGTGAAACGGAGACAAAATTTGTTCCTGTTGAAATTTCGGGTGAAATGGGTCATTTTTTAAGTTTCTGGTTAAAAAATAGTGGTGGGCATGGCTGTGAAACAGACTATTGAAAAGGGGGCGAAATTTTAAAGAAAAAGGGGCATAACTTAGAACTAATTGAATTTCGACAAGCGCCATACATATTCGTCGTTATCAGCGTTGAATTCTGTGCAAGATTAACAAGTTTGGGAGAATTGGCCGGTTTTTTTTAATCGGTGGTAAGTTCTTTCGCCCAAAAAGGTCGGTTTTTTTAAGCACTTGTTTCATTTTTTTAAAAAATTTCAGAAACTGAAAGGAGACATATTTAGATTCCTGTTTAAATTTCGGGTGAAATGGGTCACTTTTGTAAGTATCTAGGGTAAAAAGAAAAATAGTGGTGGGCATGACTGAAAACAGACTATTGAAAGAGGGACGAATTTCAAAGAAACAGTTGGGCATAACTTTTGAACTAATAGGAATTTTGACAAGTGCCATACATATACGTGATCAGCGTTGAATTCTGTGCAAAAAACACTTAATTTGGTAAGATTTGGAGGAAGACAAAAAAATGACCCAAACGCACGTAAAAGAGATTGCACGGAAATGTTGCAATTAACCCATTTGAAAGAAGAACGCTTTAAAAAGGATAATACCCTAATTAAAACTTTTTACTTTTTTCGGTGTTTTCTGATTTGTCATAGAAATGCATTACCAAAGTGCAATAACTCGAGTTCTAATAACGCAGGGTAATGTTTCAAGTGTTTTTTCCTTTGGGAACGGCTCCCGTTCAAATGACACCCGGTTTTTAAAAATCGGTCGGTAAGTTGATTTCAAGCCCAAAAAAGGTCGTTTTTCAAGAAATTGTTTCATTTTGTAAAAAGTTAAAGGGAAATTTTGTGAAACGGAGACCAGATTTAGATTCCCGTTCAAATTTCGGAAATAAGTCACTTTGGTAAGTTTCTAGGTTAAAAAATAGTGGTGGGCATGACTCTGAAAAGACTATTGGGAAAAATAGGACGGATTTCAAAGAAACGTTGGGCATAACTATGAACTAATTTTAATTTCGACAAGCGCCATGCATATTCGTCGTGATCAGCGTTGAATTCTGTGCAAGAAACACTAAGTTTGGTGAGAATGGCCCGGTTTTTAAAATCGGTCGGGAAGTTTTGTGGCTTTCAAGCCAAGTAAGTTGGTTTTTGAAGAATGTGTTTAATTTTAAAAGAAAGTTAGAAACATTTCGGAAACGGAGACCAGATTTAGATTCCCGATCAAATTTCGAGTAAAATGGGTCACTTTGTGGTAAGTTTCTGAGTAAAAAAATAGTGGTGGGCAAGACTCTGAAACAGACTATTGAAAAAAGGGGGCGATTTCAAAGAAACAGTTGGGAATAACTTTTGAACTAATTGAATTTCGACAATGCCATAGATATTCGTGATCAGCGTTGAATTCTGTGCAAGAAAACCAAGTTTTTAAGATTTGGGGGGAGACAAAAATAACCAAACGTAAGGAAAGAGGATTGCCGAAAACGATGCAATTGCAATTTAAAAGAGGAACGCTTCAAAAAGGATAATACCCAATTAAAATTTTTACTATTTTTTTCTGTGTTTTTCTGAAACTTGAACTAAAATGCATTACCAAAAGTGGAATAATTCGAGTTCTAATAATCGCAGGGTAATGTTTTATGTGTCTTTTTGTTTGGAAACGGCTCCCTTGAATGACACAGTAAATAGGTCGGTAAGTTGGCTTTTTAAGCCAATTAGGCGTTTTCAAAAGGAATGTTCATTTTTAAAAAAAGTTACAGGAATTTCGTGAAACGGGACAAGATTTAGATTCCTGTTGAAAATTTTGGGGAAATGGGTCACTTTTGTGTTTTTTCTAGGTTAAAAAAATAGTGGTGGGATGGCTGTAAACAGACTATTGAAAGGGGGGACGAATTTCAAAAAAAGTTGGGCATAACGAACAAATTTGGGAATTTCGACAAGCGCCATCATATTCGTCGTTATCAGCGTTGAATTCTGTGCAAATTAACTAAGTTTGGGAAAATTTGGGCCGGTTTTTATAATCGGTCGGTAAGTTGGTTTCAACCCAAAAAGGTCTTTTTTCGCTTTTGTTTCATTTTAAAATTATTCAAAAATTTCTGAAAGGGAGACTATATTTAGATTCCTTTAAATTTCGGAAATGGGCTTTTTTTAAGTATCTGGGGTAAAAAAAAAAATAGTGGTGGCATGACTCTGAAACAGACTTTGAAAGGGGGACAATTTCAAAGAAACAGTTGGGAAAACTTTGAACAATGGGAATTTTGACAATTTACATATACGTGATCAGCGTTGTTCTGTAAAAAAACATTTAAATTTTGGGAAAGATTTGGAGGAAGAAAAAAAAGACCCAAAAAAAAGGGATTAGGGAAATGTTGAATTAAGCCCATTTGAAAGAAGAACGTTTTTTAAAAGGATAAAAACTAATTAAAACTTTTTTACTTTTTTTTGGTGTTTTTCTGATACTTTCAAGAAAAAAATTTCCGTGCAATAACTCGAGTTCTAATAATCGCAGGGTTTCAAATGTCTTTCCGGGGAAAGGTCCCCCTTCAAATGACACCCGGGTTTTTAAAATCGGTCGGTGTTTATTTCAAGCAAAATAGGTGTTTTTCGTTTTTTCTTTTTGTTACAGGGAAATTTTGTGAAAAGGAAACCAGATTTAGATTCCTGTTCAAATTTCGGGTGAAATAAGTCACTTTGGTAAGTTTCTAGGGGTTAAAAAAAAATGGTGGGCATGACCTGAAAAAAACATTGAAAGATAGGACGGATTTCAAAGAAACAGTTTGGGGATAACTTATGAACTAATTTTAATTTCGACAAGCGCCATGCATATTCGTCGTGATCAGCGTTGAATTCTGTGCAAGAAACACTAAGTTTGGGAGAATTGGCCGGTTTTTAAAATCGGGGGTAAGTTTTTTGGCTTTCGCCAAGTAGGTTGGTTTTTGAAAAGTGTTTAATTTTTTAAAAAAAAGTTAGAAACATTTCGTGAAACGGAGACCAGATTTAGATTCCCGATCAAATTTTGAGTAAAAAGGGTCACTTTTTTGGTAAGTTTCTAGGTAAAAAAAAAAGTGGTGGGCAAGACTCAAAAAAGACTATTGAAAAAGGGGGCGAATTTCAAAGAAACAGTTGAATAACGAACTAATTGGGAAATTTTGACAAGTCCATAAAATTCGTGATCAGCGTTGTTTGTGCAAGAAAAACAAGTTTGAAGATTTGGGGGGACAAAAATAACCCAAATGGAAAAAAGATTGCACGAAAACGATGCAATTGCCAATTTAAAAAAGGAACGCTTCAAAAAAAGGAAAAACCGCAATTAAAAATTTTTTTTTTATGTTTTTTTTGTGTTTTTTTGAAACTTGACATAGAAATGAAAACCCAAAAATGGGAAAAATTCGAGTTCTAAAACCAGGGTAATGTTTTATGTGTCTTTGTGTTTGAAACGGCTCCCGTTCGAATGACAGGTTTTTTTAAAAAGGTCGGTAAGTTGGTTTCGCCAATTTGGTCGCTTTTTAAAAAGGGAAATGTTTTATTTTAAAAAAAAGGGTTACAGGAATTTCGTGAAACGGAGACAAGATTTAGATTCCTGTTGAAATTTCGGGTGAAATGGGTCACTTTTGTAAGTTTCTAGGTTAAAAAAAAATAGTGGTGGGCATGGCTCTGAAACAGACTATTGAAAGAGGGGACGAATTTCAAAGAAACAGTTGGGCATAACTTATGAACTAATTGGAATTTCGACAAGCGCCATACATATTCGTCGTTATCAGCGTTGAATTCTGTGCAAGATTAACTAAGTTTGGTGAGAATTGGCCGGTTTTTTATAATCGGTCGGTAAGTTGGCTTTCAAGCCAAATAGGTCGGTTTTTTCAAGCACTTGTTTCATTTTTAAAAATTATTACAGAAATTTCGTGAAACGGAGACTATATTTAGATTCCTGTTGAAATTTCGGGTGAAATGGGTCACTTTTGTAAGTATCTAGGTAAAAAAGAAAATAGTGGTGGGAGACTCTGAAACAGACTATTAAAAAGGGGGGACGAATTTCAAAGAAACAGTTGGGATAACTTTGAACTAATAGGAATTTTGACAAGTGCCATACATAACGTGATCAGCGTTGAATCTGTGCAAAAACACTTAATTTGGTAAGATTTGAGGAAGACAAAAATGACCCAAACGCACGTAAAAGAGATTGCACGGGAAATGTTGAATAAGCCCATTTGAAGAAGAACGCTTTAAAAAAGGGTAATACCCTAATTAAAACTTTTTACTTTTTTTCGGTGTTTTCTGATACTTGTCATAGAAATGCATTACCAAAGTGCAATAACCGAGTTCTAATAATCGCAGGGTAATGTTTCGGTTCTTTCCTTTGGGAACGGCTCCCGTTCAAAAAGACACCCGGTTTTTAAAATCGGTTGGTAAGTTGACTTTCAAGCAAAATAGGTCGTTTTTTCAAGAAATTGTTTCATTTTGTAAAAAAAGTTACAGGAATTTAGTGAAACGGAGACCAGATTTAGATTCCTGTTCAAATTTCGGAAATAAGTCACTTGGTAAGTTTCTAGGGTTAAAAAATAGTGGTGGGCATGACTCTGAAAAAGACTATTGAAAGATAGGACGGATTTCAAAGAAACAGTTGGGCATAACTTATGAACTAATTTTAATTTCGACAAGCGCCATGCATATTCGTCGTGATCAGCGTTGAATTCTGTGCAAGAAACACTAAGTTTGGTGAAAATTGGCCGGTTTTTTAAAATCGGTCGGTAAGTTGTGTGTGGCTTTCAAGCCAAGTAGGTTGGTTTTTTGAAGAATGTGTTTAATTTTTAAAAGAAAGTTAGAAACATTTCGTGAAACGGAGACCAGATTTAGATTCCTGATCAAATTTCGAGTAAAATGGGTCACTTTGTGGTAAGTTTCTAGAGTAAAAAAAAATAGTGGTGGGCAAGACTCTGAAACAGACTATTGAAAGAGGGGACGAATTTCAAAGAAACAGTTGGGAATAACTTTTGAACTAATTGGAATTTCGACAAGTGCCATAGATATTCGTGATCAGCGTTGAATTCTGTGCAAGAAAAACTAAGTTTGTTAAGATTTGGAGGAAGACAAAAAAATAACCCAAACGTACGGAAAAGAGATTGCACGAAAACGATGCAATTAAGCCAATTTAAAAGAGGAACGCTTCAAAAAGGATAATACCGCAATTAAAATTTTTTTACTATGTTTTTCTGTGTTTTTCTGAAACTTGACATAGAAATGCATTACCAAAGTGGAATAATTCGAGTTCTAATAATCGCAGGGTAATGTTTTATGTGTCTTTGTGTTTGGAAACGGCTCCCTGTTCGAATGACAGCCAGTTTTTTTTAAATAGGTCGGTAAGTTGGCTTTCAAGCCAATTAGGTCGGCTTTTCAAAAGGAAGTGTTTCATTTTTAAAAAAAAAGGTTACAGGAATTTCGTGAAACGGAGACAAGATTTAGATTCCTGTTGAAATTTCGGGTGAAATGGGTCACTTTTGTAAGTTTCTAGGTTAAAAAAAAATAGTGGTGGGCATGGCTCTGAAACAGACTATTGAAAGAGGGGACGAATTTCAAAGAAACAGTTGGGCATAACTTATGAACTAATTGGAATTTCGACAAGCGCCATACATATTCGTCGTTATCAGCGTTGAATTCTGTGCAAGATTAACTAAGTTTGGTGAGAATTGGCCGGTTTTTTATAATCGGTCGGTAAGTTGGCTTTCAAGCCAAATAGGTCGGTTTTTTCAAGAAGTTGTTTCATTTTTAAAAATTATTACAGAAATTTCGTGAAACGGAGACTATATTTAGATTCCTGTTGAAATTTCGGGTGAAATGGGTCACTTTTGTAAGTATCTAGGGTAAAAAGAAAAATAGTGGTGGGCATGACTCTGAAACAGACTATTGAAAGAGGGGACGAATTTCAAAGAAACAGTTGGGCATAACTTTTGAACTAATAGGAATTTTGACAAGTGCCATACATATACGTGATCAGCGTTGAATTCTGTGCAAAAAACACTTAATTTGGTAAGATTTGGAGGAAGACAAAAAAATGACCCAAACGCACGTAAAAGAGATTGCACGGAAATGTTGCAATTAAGCCCATTTGAAAGAAGAACGCTTTAAAAAGGATAATACCCTAATTAAAACTTTTTTACTTTTTTTTCGGTGTTTTCTGATACTTGTCATAGAAATGCATTACCAAAGTGCAATAACTCGAGTTCTAATAATCGCAGGGTAATGTTTCAAGTGTCTTTCCTTTGGGAACGGCTCCCCGTTCAAATGACACCCGGGTTTTTAAAATCGGTCGGTAAGTTGACTTTCAAGCAAAATAGGTCGTTTTTTCAAGAAATTGTTTCATTTTGTAAAAAAAAGTTACAGGAATTTAGTGAAACGGAGACCAGATTTAGATTCCTGTTCAAATTTCGGGTGAAATAAGTCACTTTGGTAAGTTTCTAGGGTTAAAAAAATAGTGGTGGGCATGACTCTGAAAAAGACTATTGAAAGATAGGACGGATTTCAAAGAAACAGTTGGGCATAACTTATGAACTAATTTTAATTTCGACAAGCGCCATGCATATTCGTCGTGATCAGCGTTGAATTCTGTGCAAGAAACACTAAGTTTGGTGAGAATTGGCCGGTTTTTAAAATCGGTCGGTAAGTTGGCTTTCAAGCAAAATGGGTCGGTTTTTTCAAGAAGGTGTTTCATTTTTAAAAAACGTTACAGGAATTTCGTGAAACGGAGACCAGATTTAAATTCCTGGTCAAATTTCGAGTGAAATGGGTCACTTTGGTAAGTTTCTAGGGTAAAAAAATAGTGGTGGGCATATCACTGAAACAGACTATTGAAAGAGGGGACGAATTTCAAAGAAACAGTTGGGCATAACTTTTGAACTAATTGTTATTTCTACAAGCGCGATACATATTCTTGATCGGCGTTGACTTCTGTGCAAGAAAAACTAAGTTTTGTAAGAATTGGCCGGTTTTTTAAAATCGGTCGGTAAGTTGTGTGTGGCTTTCAAGCCAAGTAGGTTGGTTTTTGAAGAATGTGTTTAATTTTTAAAAGAAAGTTAGAAACATTTCGTGAAACGGAGACCAGATTTAGATTCCTGATCAAATTTCGAGTGAAATGGGTCACTTTGTGGTAAGTTTCTAGAGTAAAAAAAAATAGTGGTGGGCAAGACTCTGAAACAGACTATTGAAAGAGGGGACGAATTTCAAAGAAACAGTTGGGAATAACTTTTGAACTAATTGGAATTTCGACAAGTGCCATAGATATTCGTGATCAGCGTTGAATTCTGTGCAAAAAAAACTAAGTTTGTTAAGATTTGGAGGAAGACAAAAAAATAACCCAAACGCACGGAAAAGAGATTGCACGAAAACGATGCAATTAAGCCAATTTAAAAGAGGAACGCTTCAAAAAGGATAATACCGCAATTAAAATTTTTTTTACTATTTTTTTCTGTGTTTTTCTGATACTTGACATAGAAATGCATTACCAAAGTGGAATAATTCGAGTTCTAATAATCGCAGGGTAATGTTTTATGTGTCTTTGTGTTTGGAAACGGCTCCCTATTCGAATGACAGCCGGTTTTTTTTAAATAGGTCGGTAAGTTGGCTTTCAAGCCAAATAGGTCGGCTTTTCAAAAGGAAGTGTTTCATTTTTAAAAAAAAAGTTACAGGAATTTCGTGAAACGGAGACAAGATTTAGATTCCTGTTGAAATTTCGGGTGAAATGGGTCACTTTTGTAAGTTTCTAGGTTAAAAAAAAATAGTGGTGGGCATGGCTCTGAAACAGACTATTGAAAGAGGGGACGAATTTCAAAGAAACAGTTGGGCATAACTTTTGAACTAATTGGAATTTCGACAAACGCCGTAAATATTCGTGATCAGGGTTGAATTCTGTGCAAAAAATACTAAGTTTGTTAAGATTTGGAGGAAGACAAAAAAATGACCCAAAGGCACGGAAATGAGATTGCTAGGAAACGTTGCAATTAAGCCCATTTGAAAGAAGAACGCTTCAAAAAGGATAATACCCCAATTAAAACTTTTTACTTTTTTTCGGTGTTTTTCTGATACTTGTCATAGAAATGCATTACCAAAGTGCAATAACTCGAGTTCTAATAATTGCAGGGTAATGTTTTCAGTGTTTTTGGTTTGGGAACGGCTCCCCGTTCAAATGACACCCGGGTTTTTAAAATCGGTCGGTAAGTTGACTTTCAAGCAAAATAGGTTGTTTTTTCAAGAAATTGTTTCATTTTTTAAAAAAAGTTACAGGAATTTCGTGAAACGGTGACCAGATTTAGATTCCTGTTCAAATTTCGGGGGAAAAAGGCACTTTGGTAAGTTTCTAGGGTTAAAAAAAATAGTGGTCGGCATGACTCTGAAACAGACTATTGAAAGAGGGGACGAATTTCAAAGAAACAGTTGGGCATAACTTTTGAACTAATAGGAATGTTGACAAGTGCCATACATATACGTGATCAGCGTTGAATTCTGTGCAAAAAAAACTTAATTTGGTAAGATTTGGAGGAAGACAAAAAAATGAACCAAACGCACGTAAAAGAGATTGCACGGAAACGTTGCAATTAAGCCCATTTGAAAGAAGAACGCTTTAAAAAGCATAATACCCCAATTAAAACTTTTTTACTTTTTTTTCGGTGTTTTCTGATACTTGTCATAGAAATGCATTACCAAAGTGCAATAACTCGAGTTCTAATAATCGCAGGGTAATGTTTCAAGTGTCTTTGCTTTGGGAACGGCTCCCTGTTCAAATGACACCCGGGTTTTTAAAATCGGTCGGTAAGTTGACTTTCAAGCAAAATAGGTCGTTTTTTCAAGAAATTGTTTCATTTTGTAAAAAGAAGTTACAGGAATTTAGTAAAACGGAAACCAGATTTAGATTCCTGTTCAAATTTCTTGTGAAATAAGTCACTTTGGTAAGTTTCTGGGGTTAAAAAAATAGTGGTGGGCATGACTCTGAAAAAGACTATTGAAAGATAGCACGAATTTCAAAGAAACAGTTGGGCATAACTTATGAACTAATTTTAATTTCGACAAGCGCCATGCATATTCGTCGTGATCAGCGTTGAATTCTGTGCAAGAAACACTAAGTTTGGTTTGGAAATGGCCGGTTTTTTAAAATCGGTCGGTAAGTTGGCTTTCAACCAAAATGGGTCGGTTTTTTCAAGAAGGTGTTTCATTTTTAAAAAAAACGTTACAGGAATTTCGTGAAATGGAGACCAGATTTAAATTCCTGGTCAAATTTCGAGTGAAATGGGTCACTTTGGTAAGTTTCTAGGGTAAAAATAGTGGTGGGCATATCACTGAAACAGACTATTGAAAGAGGGGACGAATTTCAAAGAAACAGTTGGGCATAACTTTTGAACTAATTGTTATTTCTACAAGCGCGATACATATTCTTGATCAGCGTTGCATTCTGTGCAAGAAACACTAAGTTTGGTTAGAATTGGCCGGTTTCTTATAATCGGTTGGTAAATTGGCTTTCAAGCGATATAGGTCGGTTTTTCAAGAATGTGTTTCATTTTTAAAAAAAAGTTACAGGAATTTCGTGAAAGAGAGACAGAATTTCGATTCCTGGTCAAATTTCGAGTGAAATGGGTCATTTTGTTAAGTTTCTGTTTAAAAAAATAATAGTGGTGGGCATGACTGAAAAAGACTATTGAAAGAGGGGACGAATTTCCAAGAAACAGTTGGGCATAACTTATGAACTAATTGGAATTTCGGCACAAGCACCATACATATTCAAGATCAGCATTGAATTCTGTGTAAGAAAAACTAAGTTTGGTGAAAATTGGCCGGTTTTTTAAAATCGGTCAGTAAGTTGGCTTTCAAGCCAAATAGGTAGGTTTTTTCAAGAAGGTGTTTCATTTTTAAAAAAACGTTACAGAAGTTTCGTGAAACGGAGTCCAGATTTAGATTCCTGGTCAAATTTCGAGTGAAATGGGTCACTTTGGTAAGTTTGTAGGGTAAAAATAAATAATGATGGGCATGTCACAGAAACAGACTATTGAAAGAGGGGACGAATCTCAAAGAAACAGTTGGGCATAACTTTTGAACTAATTGGAATTTCGACAAACGCCGTAAATATTCGTGATCAGGGTTGAATTCTGTGCAAAAAATACTAAGTTTGTTAAGATTTGGAGGAAGACAAAAAAATGACCCAAAGGCACGGAATTGAAATTGCTAGGAAACGTTGCAATTAAGCCCATTTGAAAGAAGAACGCTTCAAAAAGGATAATACCACCATTAAAACTTTTTTAGTTTTTTTTCGGTGTTTTTCTGATACTTGTCATAGAAATGCATTACCAAAGTGCAATAACTCGAGTTCTAATAATTGCAGGGTAATGTTTTCAGTGTTTTTGGGTTTGAGAACGGCTCCCCGTTCAAATGACACCCGGGTTTTTAAAATCGGTCGGTAAGTTGATTTTCAAGCAAAATAGGTTGTTTTTTCAAGAAATTGTTTCATTTTTTAAAAACAGTTACAGGAATTTCGTGAAACTTAGACCAGATTTAGATTCCTGTTCAAATTTCGGGTGAAATAAGTCACTTTGGTAAGTTTCTAGGGTTAAAAAAAATAGTGGTCGGCATGACTCTGAAACAGACTATTGAAAGATGGGACGAATTTCAAAGAAACATTTGGGCATAATTTATTAACTAATTTTAATTTCGACAAGCGCCATGCAGATTCGTCGTGATCAGCGTTGAATTCTGTGCAAGAAACACTAAGTTTGGTGAGAATTATCCGGTTTTTTATAATCGGTCGGTAAGTTGGATTTCAAGCCAAATAGGTCGGTTTTTCAAGAAGGTGTTTCATTTTTAAAAACAGTTACAGGAATTTCGTGAAACAGAGACCAGATTTAGATTCCTGGTCAAATTTCGAGTGAAATGGGTCATTTTGGTAAGTTTCTAGGGTAAAAAAGATAGTGTTGGGCATGACTCTGAAACAGACTATTAAAAGAGGGGACCAATTTCCTAGAAACAGTTTGGCATAACTTTTGAACTAACTGGAGTTTCGACAAGTTCCATACATATACGTGATCAGTGGTGAATTCTGTGCAAAAAAAACTAAGTTTGGTAAGATTTGGAGGAAGACAAAAAAATGACCCAAACGCACGGAAAAGAGATTGCTAGGAAACGTTGCAATTAAGCCCATTTGAAAGAGGAACGCTTCAAAAAGGATAAAACCGCAATTAAATTTTTTTTTACTTTTTTTTCGTTGTTTTTCTGATACTTGTCATAGAAATGCTTTACCAAAGTGCAATTACCTTAGTTCTAATAATCCCAGGGTAATGTTTTAAGTGTCTTTGGTTTGGGAACTGCTTCTCTTTCGAATGACCCCTGGTTTTTAAAAATCGGGTGATAAGTTGGCTTTTAAACCAAATAGGAAGGTTTCTTCAAGAAGGTGTTTCATTTTTTAAAAAAAGTTACAAGAATTTCGTGAAACGTAGACGAGGCTTAGATTCCTGGTCAAATTTCGAGTGAAATGGGTTACTTTGGTAAGTTTCTAGGGTAAAAAATAAAAATAGTTGTGGGCATGTCACTGAGACAGACTATTGAAAGAGGGGACGAATTTCAAGGAAACAGTTGGGCATAACTTTTGAAGTAATTCGAATTTCGACAAGCGCCATACATATTTGTGATCATCGTTGAATTCTGTGGAAGAAAAACTAAGTTTGGTGAGAATTGGCCGCATTCTTTAAATCGGTCGGTAAGTTGGCTTTCAAGCCAAATAGGCCGGTTTTTTCAAGAATGTGTTTAATTTTTAAAAGAAAGTTACAGAAATTTCGTGAAACAGAGACCAGATTTAGATTCCTGGTCAAATTTCGAGTGAAATGGGTCACTTTGGTAAGTTTCTAGGGTAAAAAAAAAATAGTGGTGTTCAAGACTCTGAAACAGACTATTGAAAGAGGGGACGAATTTCAAAGATAGTTAGGATTGCTAGGAAACGTTTCAGTTAAGCCCATTTGAAAGAGGAACGCTTCAAAAAGGATAATACCGCAACTAAAATTTTTTTAGTATTATTTTCGCTGTTTTTCTGATACTTTTCATAGAAATGCATTTAAAAAGTTCAATAACTCGAGTTCTAATAATTGCAGGGTAATGTTTTTAATGTCTTTGGGTTTGGGAACTGCTCCCCGTTCAAATGACACCTGGTTTTTTAAAATCGGTCGGTAATTTGACTTTCAAGCAAAATAGGCCTTTTTTTCAAGAAAGTGTTTCATTATTAAAAAAAAGTTACAGGAATTTCGTGAAACGGAGACCAGATTTAGATTCCTGTTCAAATTTCGGGTGAAATGGGTCACTTTTGTAAGTTTATAGGGTTAAAAAATAATAGTGGTGGGCATGACTCTGAAACAGACTATTGACTGAGGGAATGAATTTCAAAGAAACAGTAGGGCATAACTTTTGAACTAATTGGAATTTCGACAAGCGCCATACATATTCGTGATCAAGGTTGAAATCAGTGAAAAAAAACTAAGTTTGGTAAGAATTGGAGGAAGACAAAAAAAAAATGACCCAAACGCAAGTAAAAGAGATATCTAGGAAACGTTGCAATTAAGCCCATTTGAAAGAGGAACGCTTAAAAAAGGATACTACCGCAATTAAATTTTTTTTACTATTTTTTTCGGTGTTTTTCTGATACTTTTCATAGAAATGCATTTAAAAAGTGCAATAAATCGAGTTCTAATAATCGCAGGGTAATGTTTTATGTGTCTTTGGGTTTGGGAACGACTCCCCGTTCAAATGCCACCCGGTTTTTTAAAATCGGTCGGTAAGTTGGCTTTCAAGCCAAATAGGTCAGTTTTTTCAAGAAAGTGTTTCATTATTAAAAAAAAGTTACATGAAGTTCGTGAAACGGAGACCAGATTTAGATTCCTGTTCAAATTTCGGGGGAAATGGGTCACTTTTGTAAGTTTCTAGGGTTAAAAAAAATAGTGGTGAGCATGACTCTGAAACAGACTATTGAAAGATGGGACGAATTTCAAAGAAACAGTTGGGCATAACTTATGAGTTATTTTTAATTTCGACAAGCGCCATACATATTCGTCGTGATCAGCGTTGAATTCTGTGCAAGAAACACTAAGTTTGGTGAGAATTGACCGGTTTTTTTAATCGGTCGGTAAGTTGGCTTACAAGCCAAATAGGTCGGTTTTTTCAAGAAGGTGTTTCATTTTTAAAAAACAGTTACAGGAATTTCGTGAAACAGAGACCAGATTTAGATTCCTGGTCAAATTTCGAGTGAAATGGGTCATTTTGGTAAGTTTCTAGGATAAAAAAAGATAGTGGTGGGCATGACTCTGAAACACACTATTAAAAGAGGGGACAAATTTCAAAGAAACAGTTTGTCATAACTTTTGAACTAATTGGAATTTCGACAAGTGCCATACATATACGTGATCAGTGTTGAATTCTGTGCAAAAAAAACTAAGTTTGATAAGATTTGGAGGAAGACAAAAAATGACCCAAACGCACGGAAAAGAGATTGATAGGAAACGATGCAATTAAGCCCATTTGAAAGAGGAACGCTTCAAAAAGGATAATACCGCAATTAAAATTTTTTTACTATTATTTTCGGTGTTTTTCTCATACTTTTCATAGAAATGCCTTTAAAAAGTTCAATAACTCGAGTTCTAATAATTGCAGGGTAATGTTTTCAATGTCTTTGGGTTTGGGAACTGCTCCCCGTTCAAATGACACCTGGTTTTTTAAAATCGGTCGGTAAGTTGACTTTCAAGCAAAATAGGCCGTTTTTTCAAGAAAGTGTTTCATTATTAAGAAAAAGTTACAGGAAGTTCATGAAACTGAGACCAGATTTAGATTCCTGTACAAATTTCGGGTGAAATGGGTCACTTTTGTAAGTTTCTAGGGTTAAAAATAATAGTGGTGGGCATGACTCTGAAACAGACTATTGACTGAGGGAATGAATTTCAAAGAAACAGTTGGGCATAACTTTTGAACTAATTGGAATTTCGACAAGCGCCATACATATTCGTGATCAAGGTTGAATTCTGTGCAAAAAAAACTAAGTTTGGTAAGATTTGGAGGAAGACAAAAAATGGCCCAAACGCACGGAAAAGAGATTGCTAGGAAACGTTGCAATTAAGCCCATTTGAAAGAGAAACACTTCAAAAAGGATAATACCGCAATTAAAATTTTTTTACTATTATTTTCGGTGTTTTTCTGATACTTTTCATAGAAATGCATTTAAAAAGTGCAATAAATCGAGTTCTAATAATCGCAGGGTAATGTTTTATGTGTCTTTGGGTTTGGGAACGACTCCCCGTTCGAATGACACCCGCTTTTTTAAAATCGGTCGGTAAGTTCACTTTCAAGCAAAATAGGTCGTTTTCCAAGAAAGTGTTCATTTTTAAAAAATAGTTACAGGAATTTCGTGAAACGGAGACCAGATTAAGATTCCTGTTCAAATTTTGGGTGAAATGGGTCACTTTGGTAAGTTTCTAGGGTAAAAAAAATAGTAGTGGGCATGAATCTGAAACAGACTATTGAATGAGGGGAAGAATTTCAAAGAAACAGTTGGGCATAACTTTTGAACTAATTGTTATTTTGACAAGCGCGATACATATTCTTGATCAGCGTTGAATTGTGTGCAAGAAACACTAAGTTTGGTGAGAATTGGCCGGTTTCTTGTAATCGGTCGGTAAGTTCGCTTTCAAGCGATATAGGTCGGTTTTTTCAATAAAGTGTTTTATTATTAAAAAAAAGTTACATGAATTTCGTGAAACGGAGACCAGATTTAGATTCCTGTTCAAATTTCGGGGGAAATGGGTCACTTTTGTAAGTTTCTAGGGTTAAAAAAAATAGTGGTGAGCATGACTCTTAAACAGACTATTGAAAGATGGGACGAATTTCAAAGAAACAGTTGGGCATAACTTATGAGTTATTTTTAATTTCGACAAGTGCCATACATATTCGTCGTGATCAGCGTTGAATTCTGTGCAAGAAACACTAAGTTTGGTGAGAATTATCCGGTTTTTTATAATCGGTCGGTAAGTTGGCTTTCAAGCCAAATAGGTCGGTTTTTTCAAGAAGGTGTTTCATTTTTAAAAAACAGTTACATGAATTTCGTGAAACAGAGACCAGATTTAGATTCCTGGTCAAATTTCGAGTGAAATGGGTCATTTTGGTAAGTTTCTAGGATAAAAAAGATAGTGTTGGGCATGACTCTGAAACAGACTATTAAAAGAGGGGACCAATTTCCTAGAAACAGTTTGGCATAACTTTTGAACTAACTGGAGTTTCGACAAGTTCCATACATATACGTGATCAGTGGTGAATTCTGTGCAAAAAAAACTAAGTTTGGTAAGATTTGGAGGAAGACAAAAAATGACCCAAACGCACGGAAAAGAGATTGCTAGGAAACGTTGCAATTAAGCCCATTTGAAAGAGGAACGCTTCAAAAAGGATAATACCGCAATTAAAATTTTTTTACTATTTTTTCGGTGTTTTTCTGATACTTCTCTCAGAAATGCATTACAAAATTGCAATAACTCGAATTCTAATAATTGCAGGGTAATGTTTTCAGAGTCTTGGGTTTGGGAAGGGCTCCCCGTTCAAATGCCACCCAGTTTTTTAAAATCGGTCGGTAAGTTGACTTTCAAGCAAAATAGGTCGTTTTTTCAAGAAAGTGTTTCATTTTTTAAAAAAAGTTTCAGGAATTTCGTGAAATGGAGACCAGATTTAGATTCCTGTTCAAATTTCGGGTGAACTAAGTCACTTTGTTAGGTTTCTAGAGTTAAAAAAAATAGTGGTGGGCATGACTCTGAAACAGACTATTGAAAGAGGGGACGAATTTCAAAGAAACAGTTGGGCATAACTTATGAACTAATTGTTATTTCGACAGGCACGATACATATTCTTGATCAGCGTTGAATTCTGTGCAAGAAACACTAAGTTTGGTGAGAATTGGCCGGTTTCTTATAATCGGTTGTTAAGTTGGCTTTCAAGAGATATAGGTCGGTTTTTTTGAAGAAGGTGTTTCATTTTTAAAAAAAAAGTTACAGGAATTTCGTGAAGCGGAGACCAGATTTAGATTCCTGGTCAAATTTCGAGTGAAATGGGTCACTTTGGTAAGTTTCTAGGGTAAAAATAGTGGTGGGCATGTCACTGAAACAGACTATAGAAAGAGGGGACGAATTTCAAAGAAACAGTTGGACATAACTTTTGACCTACTTGGAATTTCGACAAGCGCCATACATATTCGTCGTGATCAGCGTTGAATTCTGTGTAAGGAATACTAAGTTTGGTAATAATTGCAGCATGACAAAAAAATGACCCAAACGCACGGAAAATAGAAATGCGTTGCAATTAAACCCATTTGAAAGAGGAACGCTTCAAACAGGATAATACCGCTATTAAATTTTTTTTACTTTTTTTCGGTGTTTTTCCGATACTTGTCATAGAAATGCATTACCAAAGTGCAATAACTTGTGTTCTAATAATCGCAGGGTAATGTTTTAAGTGTCTTTGGTTTGGGAACTGCTCTACTTTCGAATGACACCTGGTTTTTTAAAATCGGGCGATAAGTTGGCTTTTAAACCAAATAGGCCGGTTTTTTCAAGAATGTGTTTAAATTTTAAAAGAAAGTTAGAAACATTTCGTGAAACGGAGACCAGATTTAGATTCCTGGTCAAATTTCGAGTGAAATGGGTCACTTTGGTAAGTTTCTAGGGTAAAAAAATAGTGGTGGGCAAGACTCTGAAACAGACTATTGAAAGAGGGGACGAATTTCAAAGAAACAGTTGGGCATAACTTTTGAACTAATTGGAATTTCGACGAGCGCAATTCATATTCGTCGTGATCAGTGTCGATTTCTGTGACAGAAAAACTAAGTTTGGTGAGAATTGGCCGCTTTTTTAAAATCGGTCGGTAAGTTGTGGCTTTTAAGCCAAATAGGTCTGTTTTTTCAAGAAGGTGTTAATTTTTAAAAAAAAGTTACAGGAATTTCGTGAAACAGAGATCAGATTTAAATTCCTGTTCAAAATTTGGGTGAAATGGGTCACTTTGGGAAGTTTCTAGAGTAAACAAAAATAGTGGTGGGCATGACTCTGAAACAGACTATTTAAAGATGGGACGAATTTCAAAGAAACATTTGGGCATAACTTATGAACTATTTGGAATTTCGACAAGCACCATACATATTCGTCGAGATCAGCGTGGAATTCTGTGCCAGAAAAACTATGTTTGGTGAGAATTGGGCTGTTTTTTAAAATCGGTCGGTAAGTTGGCTTTTAAGCCAAATAGGTCGGTTTTTTCAAGAAAGTGTTTCATTTTTAAAAAAAAGTTACAGGGATTTCGTGAAACGGAGACCAGATTTAGACTTTTTGATCAAATTTCGAGTGAAATGGGACAGTTTGGTAAGTTTCTTGGGTAAAAAAATAGTGGTGGGCATGTCACTGAAACAGACTATTGAAAGAGGGGACGAATTTAAAAGAAACAGTTGGGCATAACTTTTGCAGTAATTCGAATTTCGACAAGCGCCCTACATATTTGTGATCAGCGTTGAATTCTGTGCAAGAAAAACTAAGTTTGGTGAGAATTAGCCGCATTCTTAAAATCGGTCGGTAAGTTGGCTTTCAAGCCAAATACGTCGGTTTTTTCAAGAAATTGTTTCCTTTTTAAAAAAAAGTTACAGGAATTTCGTGAAACGGAGACCAGGCTCAGATTCCTGATCAAATTTCGAGTGAAATGGGTCACTTTGGTAAATTTCTGGGGTAAAAAAAAAATAGTGGTGGGCATGTCACTGAAACAGACTATTGAAAGTGGGGACGAATTTCAAAGAAACAGTTGAGCATAACTTTTGAATCAATTGGAATTTCGACAAGCGCCATACATATTCGTGATCAGCGTTGAATTCTGTGCAAGGAAAACTAAGTTTGGTAAGAACTGGAGAATGACAAAAAAATGACCCAAACGCACGTAAAAGAGAAATGCGTTGAAATTAAGCCCATTTGAAAGAGGAACGCTTCAAACAGAATAATACCGCAATTAAAATTTTTTACTTTTTTTTTCGGTGTTTTTCTGATACTTGTCACAGAAACGCATTACCAAAGTGCAATAACTCGAGTTCTAATAATCGCAGGGTAATGTTTTAAGTGTAACTTTTCTTGATTTTTGCTTTTATTGCTTATTTGTTACTACTCCATGTGTGTTTGCACGGGATGTTTTCACTCCATCGAATGATGCTGCAGGAAATAATAATAATAATAACAAGAAATATATATAAAAAAAATTAAGTCAATTCCTACTTAGATCAACAGAAAAAAATTTTATTTTAGCTACTTTTTATGAAATAGTTAAAATTAATTTAAATATGTATATACGTATGACAGAATCACAACATTAAGTGCTAATTAATTTTTATTAATTATCATTGAAGTATCGTATTGTCATTCAAAACAATCGTGTCTATAAAATTTCAGTTCAACTGAATGCTTTAAAACGTGAGAAAATAAACCTTTTCAAGTTTTGAGACAAGTCGCCAAAAGAGTCGCTAACTCACCAAAAATGCTGCCAACGTGGCTGCATTTGTTATTTTTTAAATAATTAGTTTTAATCAATTAATTTTTATTAATTATAATTAAATTATTGTATTGGCATTCAAAATAATCATCTATATAAAATTTCAGCTGAATTGAGCACTTTAAAATGTATTTTATTAACGATTGAAAATTCCACCAATATAAATAAATAAATATATAGAAAGAGTGTGAGCTAAAAGAAGGAATTGAATAAAAAAGTTGGGTAGATACTTAAAAGTTACAAGATCTCAGAGGATATTTCGTTTGACAATTTGAGAGTTTATTTCTCTTTTAAGGAAAGTTAACAATCATTCTTAAAATTAGGCTTGTCTGGTTTACATATCAGTTCTTATTTCTAACATTTAAATTAATAAGAAAAGTAAATTTTTGTTTAAATACCTATATAATTTTTTCGTGCCCGATTTAAAAGCTTTTCCATCTATGCTGTGTTTCGAACCATTAGGAGCCCTACAATTAGTAAGATCTCCACCTCAGCTAACATAAGGATAAGTTACCATGGCAACATTAATATATATATATATATATATATATATATATATATATATATATATTATTAAATTCTTCGAACAATTGCTTTTTTAAAAAAAAATTCCTCAAGACTCTCATACTTAAATTTATAATTCACAACATATAAAGGCTAAAAAATTTATCTCCTTTAGATTTCCATACGCTTTGTTCATTTAAGAAATTATAATTACACGGTATTTAGAAATAAGGATAGTTTCTCAAAAATAACTCTAAGTCATACTAAAAAAAATACAATTCCCTTTTCTGAAGTTTAAAAGGGCTGCCTATCTTCCAAAACTCATTCTTGAAATATTTTGCTTTTAAATGCTTCTACGAACAACGCTATTCTTTCATGGTTATTTATGCACTAATCCATTCGAAACACGATAAAAATCACGTTCTTCCTGAAGCAATTATTTATCAAATAAAATGAAACATAACACTGAGTCAATAATAGTCACGTAAAACTCTTTCTCCATGCCGAATGTAGCGATTCAGTGAGCAACGCTACAGAATAATAACGTACTGTTCCATATTTTTATTCTCATATATTTTAAACCAATGACAAACAAACATGACTGCCTGACACGCACATTATACAGAAGTATAATAATACAATAAATGCAAAGACAAGTGATAATTTTGTTTGAAAAGAACTTCTCTTTCAACAGTTAGAGATACTTAGTCATCTTATTTACTGGAGAATGTTATATTTTTCCAAATACAGAGTATGTGAAAGCTTCAATCTTCTTCGGAAACAAATGGGAGGTAAATAGTTCCAGCAGAAGTGAGTACATTTTCCTTTTCAGAGTTAAAGTAAAAAGTAAGTGTAGTAATATCTTGTTTATGCAGAAGTGCCAATATTTGTTTCACAAATTTTTAAGAAAGATGTGTGAGAAAATGTATGGAAGAAAGGTTTTGGAAACGGAAAGTATCTGGTTATAATGTTGGGTATATTTCATCTTTAAGAGCTTTGGGGAGAGTTGTCTTAAATAATTAACTGTGAAATATGGAGAGTTGTTAATTGATTAGAATGCTTTTCATGGTAATTGATTTAAAGTAATTAAAATGGGTACTTGATAATTTGTATGGAAAAAACTAAAATTAATAAAAAACGGTTTATGCCAAAACCCTTAGTTAAACCTCTTACAGGGTCTGAGTTATATACAGGCAAAATATTTTATATAATAGAAGCAATTTTCAAAAAAATGAGAACTTTTTTAAAAAAAGATTATTCTAATTTAAATTTTTTTTAAAAAAAAATTGTTTTTAAAATTTTTTTTTTTTGTCAAAATACCCTTTAAAAGCTTTTAATACATATATTTTAATAAAAAGCGACACTCAATTTTCCCGGAAAAGTATCCATTTACGCGCTTTTTTAAAATCACGGTTCCGAACGTAGTCGGATACCTTAAAAATGCTCGATAGAGCTTATATCTTTTTATGAGAATTCCTTAATAAAATACATTCTATATTGTCCTATATATTTCTAAGAATTTAACCCTTTAACTGGTTTTCCCGTACACCGTATAGACTACCAACAGCTGGCCACAACCGGTTTACCCGTACGCTGTACAGAAACCTATATATTTTTTTTCTATCTTTGATTTGCACATATATTCCATTCTTATAGTAAAATTAATAGTGCTAGATTTTTTAAAGATGTAGTTTGTCCATGATACTGAATTTTTTTCCATCTGGGGAATTTTTTTTATGGTGTTTGGGAATTTTTCATTGAAGACAAGAATTTAGATTCTTAGAAATATTCAATAAAGAACAGGGATTGGCATAGCAATGTGCAGTTTGTTGCTTGAGAAGAAATTTCAATGAAAGATAATCCATAAAAGACAATATTATCTCCATCCCCATTCCAAAGTAAGACTTAGTATTAAACCATGTTTTAAATTTTGTGTGAATATATATATATATATAAACAACATAAATTCCTTAACAGTTTGAAAAAGAGGTACGGACATGAATTTTTTTCTTGTAAGTATGAGATAAACTCTTTTGTGGTAAATGAAACATTCTCCTTTAAATAATTTAATTTATTATATAAAAAGCAAAGATTTAGGGGTTTTTTTTTTCCACAATAATAAAATACTAAATAGTGTGGAAACTTTAAAATTGAAAATTAAAGTAAAATTCTGCCATTTTCATATTTTGTTAAACATTATGCTTAGATCTAAAAGTAAAATAAAATATGAATTAAAAAAAATCATTTTGGGGAAAAAGATTTTGGGAAAAAAAAGAAATTTTTTGGGAAAATATTCATTTTTTTCGACAATTTTAAAAAATTCTTTTTAACACATTTAGGTAAATCATTACTTCACATGGAACTACATTTCATTTCGAAGAAAAAACTGTTTCATCACTTTTTACTACTACGGCTTGCAAAAAGCTTAACACTGAATCATGAAAATTTTTTTTAATTAAAAAAAAATTTTACCACAATTCTAAATTTAACCCAAGCACTTTATTTTCCATTAGAGATTCGTCTTCATGCGTCATCTAGCGCTCTTTCCCGTATCATTAATTACTTCCTTTCACGCGCCATTAAAGTGTGGTATTTCAAAATGGAAAACACAATTAGAGTTGAGCGTGAATGTTTATGAGCCTAAGAAACTCTTCATTTCACTTCAATCAAATTTTCCAGTTTCACTAAAGTAATTAAAATTTTTCTCTTCCAGAAACCTGTCTCCAGATAAATATTTGAAGTCATCGATTGAATTTAAGGAACGTAATCGAGTTTTAATAATCGATGGTATCGATATTGTGTTTAGTACAATTTAATGCTCAAGATCGAGTTAATCTTTCTGTTGTTATCTAATGTGCTGAGACTTTTCCCGGGAGAAAAAAACGTTAAACAACTAAAGGGGATAAATAGTAATGAACGCTGTTATTGTTTGGGAAATTAGTTTAATTAACGCTCTAATGAACGGAAAAAACTTTGCCTTGCATTATCGGTTGCTCTAAATTTACCATTGGCCTTAATATGCTTTTTAGAGGCATATAACTTTTTACATTTCTTTACGTATCTCACATTGCTATGGAGAACTGAGCCAGTGACCTTTTTTTTCTATCTTTCATTGGATAAAGAAGTTTTAAAAAATAAAATATAATATATTTAGACTAATTTTTTTTACTTCATTGAAAATTTTTTATTCCATACGCTTTTTAGAAAAGGGCTAAAATATTAAATGCAAGCACAAAAAAATCCTACATATGTAAGCAGATGAAACGTTTTTGAAAATAAAAAAGGGGGAAAATTTAAATACCTTGTATGATGAAACTAAACTGAATTAAACAATACAAAACATATGAAAAATTTTCAAAAGGATCTTTCCAAAATATCAGTTTTTGGTTTTGTTTACATCTTGAAGTTTTTTTTGTTTTTCAAAGGAATATATTTCAATGGAAAAATTCAAAACATATTGAAATGGATTTTTTTTGTGATAAATATGTCTGTTCCTTTTTTTGTAAAAATAGTTTCAATGTTTTTATATTTTGCCCTTTCCCTGTAAGGGATCATTAAAAAATTTTTGAAAATATTTTCCCGTTTTTCATTTAACATGCTTACAAAATTGAAGCGTGAAAGTTTAACGTATTTTATTTTTCCCTTTAGAAAGCAAGTGTGTAATATGTAAAAAGCATGTATTTATACTTAGAAGCAGGTATAAATGTATTATTCAGGTTTCTAAGTCTTCTAAAATTATACAAACCTCATTTTAAAAAAAATTTAAAATTTTTCATTTAAATCAGGGTTTATGCAATTTTTAAAAAAAATTTTAAAAAGTAAATAATTTTTTCTCTTGGATATGCAGTGTACTTTTTCAAAAACTAATTGAGTTTAATTCATGTATCAGAAAAAAAATTTCATGTCAGCGTTTGTCGTAGAGCATGACAAAAAAATCATTTTAACCATCAAATTGTAAAATTGCTATGGTTTTTAAATAAATTACATTTTTTAAAATTTTCTTAAGTCTTATCTCATCGACAAATTCTTTTGATGACCTTTCAAATAACTATTGAAAAACTACTTTTATGTAAAGATGAAAAAAATATTCGAGTTTTGTTCACGTGTATCGACATACTTTTAAGAAGTAATGATAAGTTGTATTAAGAAAAATCTTTATGGGGTTTATTTTTTAAAATTTTGGAAATTATAGGTTTACCCTTTTTTTTGAAAAGGTTGGGGAATTAGCATTTTGGGTTTGACCAAAAAACCCCCTTTTTGAAATTTTAAAAATATTTTTTTAGAAATTTGAAAAACATTCAAAATTTTTTAATATTTTTTCCCCTTTTTCTCATTTTTTTAAAAATGATTTTTTCAAAATCTCGGGGTATTGAAATTTTCAAAACTTTTATTAATTTATGGGTTTTGATTTAGTTTTTTTTTTTAATTTTTTAAAAAATTTAAACATTTATTTCACATTTAACATATTTATCTAATCCCTAGGAGAAAATTATGTTTCAGGGTTAAGGAAAATGAATCAATATTA
>BMAV01014541.1:7118-17313 GCA_019973955.1 Trichonephila inaurata madagascariensis
AAAGGAGCTTAATAGGGCTCATGACATGAGTTAAGTACCTTAATATGAAATGTACAACAAAAAAAAGAAAGAAAAGAATGTCAAAGATTCTTGATGGTGTGCAAAAGAACTATTAAGATCGAAAGAACAGAATGTATTTATAGATTCAATTTGGATAATGAATAAAGGTAAATTTTTGCACGGAAACTGGTACACTCCGATGCCGAAAATTCCCATAATTATTATATAACGACCGAAATAATATTATGTTTTGTTTTGTTTTTATGTCTACCAGTATCATCTAAAGTGCTCTTCAACATTCAATTATCAGAAGTATTAGACTTTGGCAATTAAATATCTGAGAATTCAGGTAATAAATTGAAGATCAATTCGGTTTAAATATTGAATAGATAAGTATATTAAACATAGATGATTTTCTCATACAATACTATTGATGAACATCTTCATTTTAGTAAAATAAAATACTCCCATTTTATCTGTGTTTAATATTTCACAAAATTATCCTCAAATATTAATTTGCCAGCATCTACATAAATATGAATCTTACTCCATTTAAAAAAATATATATTTTAAGATCTTGATATGCTTCATTGAATTAAAATGTATATGAAATACAATACATTTTTATCTAAAAATAGAAAATAAAGAAAAGGAAATACTTTAACACTAATCATGTATCAGATTATAAATGTAATAGATCAAAAAGTGCACTGGTTTCCAGAAAGTTATGCAAAATCAAAAAGAAAAAAAAATGTCATTTTGAAATATTTTTTCGTTTAAATTTCATTAACTTTGGCAACAATATTACTCGCAAAGATTTCACAAGTTAGACATAAAACAAATACAATTGTCTTAATTATCTTGCAAGTATCAATTAAAAATATATCAGATTTTTTAATTTCCATATGTGATGAGCTTGAATATAGCAATTTTTAATTTAAATATTGAAATTTTTAATTTCATTTGACAGAAATTCAATTGGTTAGTCAAGGAAATGAACGGACATCATTAGTTTTAAAATAGATGTGCTTGTAACATCTTCAAATATGCTCCGTCGGATTCAAATTCAAAAAACGCGCTGCTTCTTTCATACACTAAAATACCTTTTCGAAAGGTGACTCTCTTCTAACCGATATTTTTGCAGTTTGACATCATCATTTTGTCGGATCAAACACTTCCCACTTCATTTGTAAAATCAAGAAAACTGTTCTATCAACAATGGTGACTTTATATAAGTGTGTATAATGGCACCTCTTGGGGCCTGGTATCGATTCGGCCATCCAAAGAAATACTTGCCGTACTATATACTGGACCCTTTTTCAATTGATATAGAGTTAAATTCTTTTAATAGCAGAAAAAGAACAGTAAGTTGCACCTTCCAGGAACACAATGGTTTTCATCATCACTTTACCAATAAAACTAGCTGCGTAGCCCGGCGCTGCACGGGCTTTTTCCAAGAGCAAAACTTTTTGTGAATGGAAATTACCCATTGTCATCTCGTATTCAGTACTTCTTGGTTTGTATGTGATTTCTGTATTTTGTCCTTAAAATTTCCTGTTTAGAAATTTCTTCTACGTCTTTGCCCCGTTGGACGGGTCAGTTTCCCCTCCGCTTAGCCCGGCGTTGTTCGTGCTTTTTTCAAGAGTGTAGCTTCATTCCCCATGGAAATTTCCCCTTTCTGGCCAGCACTTCTGGGTGTCTGTGTATGCTTAATGTGTGTGATTTCTATATTTATGCCATTAAAACTCCCTTTTCTGAAATGTCTTCAATTTCTCTTCCTTGACTGACATGTTTCTTTTTCTCTCAGCTTAGCCCGGCGTTGCACAGGCATTTTCGAGTATAAAACATTTTCTCCCAGAGAGAAATCTTTCTTCAAATTCCTATTTTCGATTTAAGTTTACAAAACAAATCTAGTTTTATCCATAAGAGAATATATAATGTGTGTTTTTAGTATTGAATAATTAATTTAGTAATGAATTATAAAAAACACGCGTCTTTAGTTGTTTTTTTTTAATTATTAATTTATATTCATTTTTGTTAAATAATGAATTGAAAATTTCTCATTGTTAGCTATTGATTCGACAGGTTATTTCTGGATGTTTCATTATTCGATTAAAAATATGTAATTATGAAAAAAGAAAAAAAACTATCGGGGGAAGCCTAATAATTTGTTTACATCCACTGCATAAAAAGAGATTCAAAATGAAAATAATACAAATTAATAAAATCATCATTACCTTAAGCGCTCGTGAATTCAGTGGTTGCTTTACCACAATTAATTATCACTGGCATTTAGCGATTCTTTTCATTGCGTTTTTACGGTCCCCCGGAACGGAAAAGTATTTTTTTTTTTAAAAAAATAGATTTATGTTTGAAAAAAAACCCACAAAAAATCAAAAGTTTTTTAAATTACAAAGCTCCATCAATTTTTTTAAAAGAATTAATACAATATTCCGTTTCAACTTCACTTGGTAGCATTAGGTAAAATAAAATGCACCAATTTACTAAAAAAAGTTTTGAAAAATAGCTAGCCACATGCCTCGGCGTTGCACGGGCTATTTCGAGTGAATTACATTTTGCCCATGAACAATTCCCCTTCACTTCTTGGTGTCAACACTTCCCGGTGTGAGCGTGATTTCTCTATTAATATCATTAAAATTCCCGTTTTTGAAATTCCTTTCACTTTTTGCTTCATCGGAAAGGTTTGTTACCCTTCCGTTTAGCTTAGCGTTGCACTGCCTTTTTCCGAGTGCAAATATTTTTCCTGATGGAAATTTCTCCTTTCCCTCCCGATGCCAACGCTTCTGTGAGTATGTATTTACAAGGGAGTGATGTTAGTGAACTCTGTATTTATGCCATCAACATTTTTTTACGAAATTATTACCACTTCTTTGCCTTATCATACAGGTTTCTTTTTCCTCCATTTAGCCGAGGCCTTTTTCGACCGTAATACTGTTTCAACTCCTTTTCCTTATGGATACGATTTACAAATTTCCATTTTCGATTAAGGATTTACAAAAAGCAATTTTGCTTTAGTTAATACAAAATATTTATTTAAAGTGAAAGGAAACGCTTCTAATATAATATATTAAAAAAACCAATAAGTATATTCATTAATTTTTAATAATAATTACCTTCTTAGAATCTAAAACCATAAAATTGATTTTAAACATTTATTTATCAATCAATCATTATATACTGTTAGCTTAAAAATGTCTCTAAAATCTAATCTAGTTTTATCAGCAAAAACAATATATCATTTAGTATTGGATATTCAATTTATTAATGAATAATGAAGAACAATACTGCTTTAGTTTTTTAAAATAGAATATTAATTTAAATCAATTTATTGGTGAATAATCAATTAAAAAAGCATCTTACCCTTAACTATTGAAACGATGGCTTATTTCTGGATGTTTTAATGTTATAAACTGCAAAAAATAAACCATCGAAAAAAATCAATTAGACGGAAAACACAAAAAAATTTTTAAAATCCGTAATTTTTAAGCAAATTTTTTAATCTTCACTCAAAATACGAGTAATAAAGTTTGACAGACCAAAATTATGACAACAATTAGATATTCACAACAATTAGATATTCACAACAATAGGTGTTTCCAACAATAGGATAAATGGTTAAATTATAATCATGCGTTTTCATGTTTTTAATTAATATCTTTTCAACTAATTGCAATATCGGAATATAAAGGGTCAAAACGGCTTCCTCGTATCATTCCCAATCTTTTTGGTACCTTTGGCGAGTCTCTGCGTGGTGCGGTTCGTGAGAAGATAGATAGATAGATATGTTTGCTTACCTTAGGATTTTAATAGTGTAGATAGAAACAAATAAAGAGTACATACCCTCCATTCAATTACATTGCAATTGAATGTGTGTGGACCTTACTAAGGGCCAATGACATGGTGTGAGAGATATACAAAATGTCGGACATCTTATATACATGTTTATCTAAATACCATCATCCAAATAGTTAAAATAAAAAGTATCCAAGAGAAATTATTGAGTGGTTCTGGATCTATTTATAGTTGGTTGCAAATTGTGTTCATTTATTATTCAGGTATTCCTCAGTTACACATTTTAAAAACTTATTCTGCTTTTAAAAGTACAGTCAATAGTATATGAATTACAGAAGAACGCACATTGAGCCATCTTGTTGCTTAGGATTGACTCTAGTGAGCTTCTGTTCAGCCCAAGGTACATCACCATTACTCTTTAGATAAAAGACACGTGGCTAAAATATAGCTGTCTCGAAATTTCAATGGCAATTCTATCTTCAGGAACTTGAGATACTTTTAAGTCATACGTTCAACCTTGTATTTAATGATGTTCAGCGACAGCAGCTCCACTTAACTATTTGTCATAATCTGGGGCATTCCCTACGTAATTTGTTAGAGAACATGCTTATTCTTATATAACCATGTAATATAATTCTTTCTCTTCTTTTGCTAATTTTTTAAACACCAGTTTATGAATAAAACTCTTAAGTAACAAAATAAACTATAAGGTCTGGAATGTGTTTGAAATTTACATATAGTGTTGAAATAAAAAAAAAACTATAAGAATATTTAGATACTAAGCAATGATATTCTTCAGTCTTTAAATGAGAGATATAATTAATAATGGTACTAAAAACTTATTTCCAATATACAAACCAAAACCCTTTACTTATTTATTACTGGACTATTTTTCCATTATCCTATTACATTTCCTGCAGTAAATTTATATTTGCTTTAATAAAAGAAATTATTTTCCTTTATAACACATCTTATGTTTCACAATTGTATGTAAATTTTACAATCATAAAGAATACGGCACTGTTCGAAGAATAACTGAATTGCTATACTGTTTGGTTTTCTTATAATATTAAATGTCGTCTCATGAAAATTAATTACGAAGCAAGGGGTTAAAATATTACCTAAAATTTGCACCACAAAGAAGGAAAATCTTTAATATTTCCATTGTCTGCATACAGAAAAAGTTAAGCATTACTTGTAAGTCTTTGTTATTTGAGTTCGTTCAAAGGTAGTATCAATAAAATGCGATGTTTCTTACAATTTACAGAAAATACTATTTGGCAATGCAATTTTAAATCGATAAAAATACATTCTTCATGAAAAAACTACATTAATATTTTAATAACATTGTTCTTCTTTGTCCTTCAAAAAATAAGCACTTCTATATTGTCTAAAGATAAAATGCCTTCGAAGTTGAAAACCACAGAAATTATTTCCCTTTTAATTTCTTATAACAGTCTGAAAAAAGAATATTGGATATTCCTGTGAAAACTACAAACTGCCAACAAATATATAACTTCAATGTCATAAAAATACCATACCATAAAAATAAAACTACCATAAAAGCAAAAGATACCATAAATTAAAACTTGTATTGAAATTTAGAGTATGTTAGATTTTTAAATATGACCAATATACTTATATATTAATAAGATATATTAATAAAAGTATTTTAAAAACCATAAATAAAAGTTACAATTATAAAAATATTTCCTCTTATCACTAGAGCACAGAAATATCTTTCCTAGTTTTCAGCATCGTTTTTCAAAAAAAAAATATGTTATAGAACTTCAGAACCAAATTATTAATATCTTACACAGTACATAAAAGGCATAAAATCTGAAGGCTTCTAATTCTTGTTTATTTCACAAATGACTTCAAAAAATATATACAAATCTTTCAAATTTATTCTCACTCTATGTTAACTCTTGTACATATTACGAAGTGTATGATTTTATTCTACACTTGCTTTCAAAATATTTTCTGGCACATGTTTTATATCACGAATTGATGCACCTAACAAATAGAGGAGATGATCTCAAGGAGCCTTTGTGATTCAAAGACCCACGAGAATTTCAACCTGTAATTCCTTAAAGCATTTTACTAATATGGCCTTTAAGTATAATTTCTAAATGGAAGCTGCGGAGATGTCAAAGGGCAAGAATTGGGCTATCTTGAACGCAGGCTCCTAGAAAAGCTGCTGTACTCTTCTTAGACTTTTGACAGGTCATGACTGTCTGAGATCTCTTCTCTACAGAATTGATGTTGTAGGGTTTTTATATGTGCACTGTCCCCCTCCCTCTGTTAAGTAGAGTGGAGCAATCCACATTGACGTCACACACCGTCTATTGGGCCAGACGAGGCAATGCACGAAAAGAACTAGACCGATAAAACATTTTAACATTGTGAACCCAATTTTCGATCATAATTTTCATCGCGCCCCCACCCCCATCCACACAGCAACAATGTGTTGAATTCAATAATAATGTACTTTGTTCACAGTATATCAAGCTCAGAAGAAGATTAAAGCTATGAGGAAGATTTTTCGAGTGTTTGACAGTGGTGTGAAATTGATTCACGTTCTCACTCTCCTAGCCGATTTAGTTTTATTGGTGATGTGGGCATGAAAGCTTGTGGGAATTAATATTTTTGATCCACAAGAGTACTTCGAGCTTTTTTTTACTAATGAGATTGTAAATCATATTTTTACTGAAACCAACATTTTTGCACCTGAAAATTTAAATAATAGACACATTAATTAAATAAATAATTAATTAAATAATTAATACATTCCTGAACTCATCATTGGAGGGAAACTAATGTGAATGAATTGACAGTATTTTTTGTAACATTAATTTTGCAAGGAATAATTACGAAACCAACTGTAAGAATGTATTGGTCAAAAAGACTGTTAATTGAAACTCCTAATTTTTCTAACCTCATGAGTTCGAGAAGTAGTTGTAGTTGTACTTATTTCGTCCTTTCAATTTAATATTTGTCTTATATTTATAATTAATTATTATTATTTATATAATTGATTATAATCATTTATAATTTACTATTTAATAATTATCATTTTTCGCTTTTAAAGTACGTAAAAACTGTTATTTATGTACCACAAATACTTTAAGAAATTTTTAAAACGCGTATCTACGGCATCGCCAGAGAAGGGTGACATTTTTGGAAGAACGGCGGGGGAAAACAGCTTGTTCTTGGCCTCTGTATTTAATGTTATTCAAAGGTAGATACAAAAACATGGATAACTTCAGATGTCATTCATAACTGGCAAAACGAAGATAAAATATATTTTACGTGAAAAGCCTTGTAAGAACGCAGCTGTTTTGGAAAGGGTAAGTAAGCCGTCAGGTGCTAAGGTATGGATGGGAATATCCTCTCAAGACTTAACAAAACCGTTTTTTGTAGAACTAAAAGCTAAACTTTTTGGTACATACTATCATAATAAAGCTTTAAACACCTGATCAGAGAAAGTAAAAATCTTTACTCTCTAGGAAACTGTTTTTCAAAATCATTGTGCACCAAATCATACTGCAAAATCAACTATAAAATGACTGAAATATAAAAAATAAATTTTCTTCCTCCTGATAAATGACTATTACTACCCCCTGTTTGTGTTCCTTGCGATTATTTTTTATGGAGATACTTAAAAAAACAATTAAATAGACATAAAGTAAGATTATTTCAAGAGCTTCAAAAAGCAATAAAGTATGAATTTTTAAAAATACCCTAAAAATGTTTGAAAAACTCTTTTAGCTTTGCCAAAACATTTACGGATAGTGTATTGTGCTAGAGGAAACCACATTGAAATTTCATGTAAACAATTTTATTCAATAAAAATGTATGATCCTCTAAAATTGGTTACACTGTTTATGAATCAACCAGTGTGTAATACGTCGTAAGTATGTATGTCTGTAATAGTTAAAACTGGAAGCTTTTTATTCTTATTTATACTCCTTCGTATCTCGTCGCAACCCCCTTAAGAGTCAATTTAAACAAAATCTGTACGGATATTTACTCAACAAAAGAAACATGCTTACCTAATTTCAAGTTTGTAGGTCTATTAATAAAAAAGGGGAAATTTTATCAAAAACTTTCCCCATTAACTCATCACAAACCCCTTGAAAATCGATTCCAGGGAAAATCGTTCTTAGCGAATCTATTCAAGAAAAGAAACAGACTTGTCAATTTTGAAGTCAATGACCTTAATAGTTTTGGGGATTTCGGGATAAGTGAGTCGCTTTTCTCCTAGATTCAGAGAGACAGATTTGAAAACTATAGTACGGGGTTGGATCTATTTTTCAAAAAAAATTCCATTTCTATAAAGCAATTACTGTTGTACCGCATAGCCAGTATGTGGGCTATGACACTCCGCTTGTAATCGAGTGAGCTAGGGTTCGAATCCCGAATAAAGCATGGATGTATTTTCAGGGGAAAAAAATTCGAACTTCCCCTGAAATAGATTCCCGTCTCGAATGGAACGCAGCGCACCTCTTCTGTTCTGTGCTGATCATCGTTTGTAATAAAGTCTATATTCTTCTGTGATTGTATTGTATGTTTCTGTTTATCTATCTCTCGTCTTTCATATGCATCCCAGGATGAATTGCACGGCATTAACAACAAAAATTACTGTTGTGAATGTGGGTTCTCTTTCTTTTCTTACTATCTGTTCAATATAAATTTTTATAGAAAAACTGCATTTAGAATAGGAACAATTAATTTGAATAAATCAATTTTTTTATATGAAATACCGCTACAGTAAGGGATTTTTTGGTAAAGCATTTTAATTGTTTTTTTTTTATAAAAGAAAATCTGTAAAATAATACATTGCAATAAAAATAATATCTTAAATTCCCAGACGAATTTAGTAAGACCCCGCTTAACGCTGTTTCGTTTAGCACTGTTTCGGTTTATCGCTCTTTTATTTGAATTGTGGGATTCCCCGAAATTACACGCAGCGGTAGGCATCCCGATATCCGAAGCAGTTTATCTGTGTTTCGTCTTTCCAGCGGTCTTATACGAACGTATTTTTATCGTTTCAAACATTTATTAACGTTATTGTAAGTATAAATTTATGTTATATAACGATCGCTATAGTGAGAGACAAATATTATGATTTTTAATTTTTATCATGGGTGATGATAAAAAACACTAAAATAAAGCAGCAAGAAAAAGCAGGAGCAAATTTTGAAGGAGTTCAAAGGCAAGACGAGGCGTTATGGATGCCTTATCTACTTACCAACAACTTCTCACAGAGCGCAAAAGGAAAACGCAAATTACATTAGATGCCTTCTTAATAAAAAGGCAGAAAATTGAAGATACAGAAGATACTGTATGATCTGAAATGTAAACATACTGACTTAAAATTTTATTTATTTTTATATGTTTATTCACTCATTATGTTTCTATATTTGTAAGAAATACATTTTTATTTTATTGTTATAAAACACATAAGTAATTAATTTAATGGTAAAATACCTGGCCAATTTTCCACCCATCTTCACCTAACCCCATTATTTACATGATGAGATACCCTCGTTTAACGCTATTTCATATTACGCTCTACTTTGATGGAACGTATACCCCGTGTTAAGTGGGTCTTACTGTATTAGGATGAATAATTTTTTTATAAAATATGGTGAGAAATATCTTGCCAAAAATATTCAGAGAAAAGATTTATAGATTTTTATTCCAAAACTGTTGAAGCACTCCATAATATAATCAAGCATTGGCATTTAAATTTATTATGGAAAGGATTTAAATCTCACAAAAATGAACTGAAAAAGGAAAAACCAAATTTCGTAATATATTCAAAACTTCAAATGGATGCGTGAGCCATCATCTATATAGGGAATTTAGATAGATTCGGTATGATAACAGACGGAGAAATGGGACTTCCTTCAAGGATTAGATTACATTTATGTAAATTACATAGGAGTTCATACTTTTCTCTGCTGAAATATTAATACTTTAAATATTTCAAACCGAAGTCATAGATTTCAAAGGGTATAATGAAATATTATAAAAATTTAATTTTGTTTTGGTATATCACATGCAAAAGACAAAACACAAATTTTAAGAAAACACTAAACCTTAAATAAAAAATTATAAATGCAAAAAATTATGTACAGTTCTATTTATAAAAAATTTTAAGCAAAAAATATTTTTAAAAACTGAAAAAATAAATTATTTAACTCTTAGAATTTATATTTACATTAAGGTATCCGACTACATTCGGAACCATGATTTTAAAAAAGCGCATAAATGTATAATTTTCATGATATTCAGTGTCACTTAGATTAGAATACATGTATAAAATTGTTTTAAGGACATTATGACAAAAAAAATTATTTAAATACAATATTTT
>BMAV01014541.1:82738-109630 GCA_019973955.1 Trichonephila inaurata madagascariensis
TATATATATATATATATATATATATATATATATATATATATGACGGACAATGTATATTGTAATTTTTCTTTTCATCATAAATGAAATTGTGATACATTGTAAAGTGTCAATTTGTTACAGAAAACATATATTTGTATATCTGAGCTGTATAGATGTTTTTTTCTTTTCTGTTTTAAGTTTTTTCAGCTGTAAAAATAATTATTTATTGTTAATGATATTTCTATTGTTGTGAAAAAAATCTATTTTGTGCAAATATTTACCTGCCAAAAATCGCATAGTTAAGTAATTTTTCTCTCGTAGAGAATTTTATATGATGTAGGAAAACTCGAATAACAACATTGTATTCGTTTTCATTTGTCTAGCTGACATATTTTATGGTTATCGCAATTTATGGTTCACTGTTGTATTTTATTCAATATATTTTTCACTTCAATAAATTTCTTAACACCCCTGAAGAAACATTAATGTTGAAAGTTTTCTATTTATTCTATCGCTTCTTACTTCGTAATATAGGAAGAATATTTTTGGTTTGTTATGATACAAAACATTGGGTTACAAAATTTTGACATTTAATATTTGATATGTGTTCCTTGTTTCTTATTAATCATTTTCATTTGAAAAAATTTATTACTTTAAGGTGACCAAATACATTCGAAACCGTAACTTTGAGAAACCGTATAAATGATTTTTTTTTGTATATTTAGTGGCACTTTAATTAGAATATACATATAAAATTGTTTTACAAATATTATATGAAAAAATAATTTAAATGCAAAATTTTGGCAAAAAAGGGAGATTGAATGGCCAATTTTCAAAACATTCTTTTACAAAAAATGTTTTTAAAATAATATTTTTCAGTTAGGACTTCTATAATTGGGCTAAACTAAGAGTTTTTTTCCCTCAGTCGCACGACAGGCAAAGCCCCCCACCCCCTGGCTTTCTCGAGAAGCCTTTTCCAAGCCAGCCTTCTTCCTGCTAATGTTCTCCAATTTTTAGTTCTCAAAACTAGGAGATCTTTTTCTAGGCAATCAATCCATCTTAGATTTGGCCAGCCTTTTTTCCGTGTGCTAAATGATTGGGCATTGAAGACTTTTTTTAGTGGTACGGTCTTCGTCCCTTCTGACAATGTGGCCCCATTTAGTTCGTTGTATTTTGATGAAGTGAACGATGTCAGATTCTTTATATGAGTGATAGACCTCGAAATTTGATCTTCTTCGCTACGTTCCATTTTTCTGAATTCCTCCAAAAATAAATCTTAAAATCTTTATTTCGTAGATACTTATCATGCTCTCATCTGTTCGAGACATGGACCCAGTTTCACATGCATAAGTTAATACTGATCTTAGAAGACTTTTAAACAATAGAACATTTGTTTTGTTCTTGTGATTAAATTCGATTTCATATATTTTCGGATCCCATTAAGACATCAAGTAGACATAGCAATTCTCTTCTGGATTTCAGTAGTACAATCGTTCATATTGTTAATTAACTAAAAGTTTTGGAATGTATAAATTAAGAGGGGATTTCTTCACATTTTTTTAAATTGGAGTTGAGAAATTTTTCAATTAATCGTAACTAAAAATAACGTGTGTTTGCAGTAGCCTAGAGGTCAAGGTCACGGGGTCCTGACAGGTGTCTCATAAGTTCGAGCCTAGTACCGCTGAAGACCTGCCATGCGGAGTAGGCCGACATACATTAAAACTGTTGAGAGCTCAGACGTCTTTCTGTCGGCGTGGAGAGGTTGTGCCAGCTCAGGTGTCGTCCGAAAGCCCCCAAATAGCTTTATAGGGCGACATGAAAATATCTCCATCTGAAAATAACGTGAATTTTTCAAAAATTTTAGTTCAGTCCCGGTATAGAAATTTTAACAATATATAAGTAAAATATTATTATTTTTTTTTTTTTTATAAAAAAAAAAAAAAAAAGAATGTGTGTGTGTGTTTTGAAAATATAATATTTTTCATTTTCCGCCATAAAAAAATACATTACTTTTTTTAAATTCCTACTATTAGCCTACTCTCTCTCTGTATATTCATTTATTTATCTTAGTGGAATTTTCAATCGTTGATAAAATACATTTGAAAGCGCTCGATTGAGCTGAAATTTTATATACATGATTATTTTGGATGACATTACAGAAATTTAATTATAATTAATAAAAATTAATTGATTAAAACGAATTATATTTAAAGAATTACAAGTACAGCCACGTTGGCATTATTTTTGGCGACTTGTGTCAAAACTTGAAAAGGTTTTTTTTCCCTCACTTTTTAAAGCATTTAGTTGAACTGAAATTTTATAGACACGATTGTTTTGGATGACAATATGATACTTTAATGATAATTAATAAAAATTAATGACCACTTAATGTTGTGATTCTGTCATATGTGTATACATATTTATATTAATTGTAACTATTTAATAAAAAGTAGCTAAAATAAAATTTTCTTTGTTGTTCTAAGTAAGAATTGACTTAATTTTTTTTTATATATTACTTGTTTTTTCTTGTAACAACATTCTTAAAATGGTTTTGTATGTATTGTAATTCAACTGACACTAAATATCAAACACATTTCATTTATACTCTTTTACAAATTTACAGTTTCGAAGGTTGTCGGTCTCCTAACAGGAAATCAGTTTATTCTTGTAAAGATACAGCTTAATTTCCCGCGTCTTAAACTTATTTAATTGGTCCACAAATGTGGTAAAAGCACGCACCCTTTTTTTTTACATTCATGTCGCCAAAACCTTGAAGAGTTTCAATGCCAACATCGTCGACTTATAAATTATTTTAAACTGATCTCAGTTTTATCATTATATCAACCGAACATATAATCTTAAAACAAAAATCTTCATATTCGTGACCAAAGATGGTAGTCGAAGAGGTAAGCTTTTCCTCTCCTGTCCTTGTATATCGTGATTTGTGCAGTTTTTGGCTTCGTAAATTCCATTTTAAACCACATTTATATTCCATTTCTGTATCAGAGACATAACGCTCTGAAAACCTACAATAAAAAAGGGGTAGAAACACGCCGTTGGATTTTTATAGTGTTTATGCGTCTGATAAAAAAAATTAGTCATTTTTCATTTACCTTTTTGTCATTTAGTATCTTGTTCGTGCTCATCTACATAGAACTGGTTACACAAGAGGGGGAAGGGGTGGAAATCTCGACGCTTGTAAAACAGGTCTCATCGTGGAATTTAAAGATATTGCCATCGCGGTCAAATGTATTTTATTAAAGCCCGTGAGAGTTTAAAAAAAAAATATTGTTTAAAAAAAAAAAGATGTCTGTTTTGAAGTTATATTAAATTTTTTGACACTTTGTAACTTTTAGTTGCTTTCGATATCATCATCTTTTTTTTTCTTCAAGGTTTTGTGAAATTCGTGGATGTTTATTTAGTATAGAGAAGAGGTTTGGTGTTGACGAGGTTGAATTTCGACCGTCTCCTCATTTCTTTATTGTGTGACAGAGGTAGCTTAGTGGTTATGGTCACGAGTTTGTGAGTGGCCGAGTGGTTAAGGTATTGGATCGTTGCTGGTCTTGTCACGAGTTCGAGCCCAGTACTACTAAAGACCCGCCGTGTAGGGGAATGATGCACGTTAAATCTGTCGATAGCTCAAACGTCCTACGTGTGGTAGTTAGGAGAGGGGTTTGCCAGTTCAGGTGTCGTCCTCGACCGTGGTTCAAAATTACGAGGTCCGTCGTCAAAAGCCCTCGGGTAGCTATAAAGGGCAACGTTAATATCCACTCACTCCACTAAAGACCTGTTGTGCACAGACGCTGAGGAACGTTAAATCTCTTGTAGCAAAGTCCTCCCGTTGACATGGTATAGTAGTTAGGATGGGGTTGCGAGCTCAGGTGTCATCCTCGTCCCCTTTCACCGATGTTCAAAAGTACGAGTGCCAATAGTTGCTTTATAGTGCAATGCTAATTAATACTCACTCCTCCTTTTTGTACATTCGTCCAAAGAACCTCAATTACTTCCGCAATACTCATACAGCCACTGGTCATGAACTCTTTACTGGCCAGTTGAGATTTCGAGTCCTGGTACCACTAAAGACCCGCCATGTGATAGAGCTAATGCACTTTAAATCTGTCGAGGCTCATTGATGTGATGTGGAATTTCGGAGAGTGAGGAACAGTCTCAGTTTTAATGGCAGCTGTGTGATCTTATTGACTGTCGAAGCTGCACTGCGCCATTGGCAAAGAATTTATTTGATTTTGGACGAACGGATTTTGAACAATGGTCGAGTGACGAAGACAGCACCTGTCCTGGCATCGCATTTTCCAAACTTCCATACCACGTTTACTTGAGGATTTGGAGCTTCGATAGATAGCTTCTGAACAAAATTGACATGATATTAACAGTTCAAAGGGAACTAAATATCTTGTGTTAAGAATTAACGATTAACTTTATTAACATAGCTAATTAATTTCTATAAAATATTTTTCTCGTCATAAATGTCTTTCTGGAGCTCAGGTGTCATCTTCGTCTCTTGATCGAGGTTCTAAATTGCGAAGTCAGTCGCCAATAGTCCTCACGTTGCTTTATAGTACCAGAACTACAAAGCAACTGTTAACAAAACACTCACTCAACGAGGATCATTATGTGTAAAGGGTTTATAATTTTATTTCTTTAAAAAGTGGAGGAAAAAAAGTTTTTTCGAAAGATTCAATTGCTTTATATCGCAATCGCATGTATGTATAATTAAACCATGTTCTAAGACGTTCCATTTTTTTTTTTTTTTTTTTTATTGTTAATACAATTCAGTGAAAATATTTCGAACCAAACACGCAGTGAATTTCATTTTGTTTTATTTTGACTAGTGAATTGCTAGTCATGTTTAATATATTAATATACTGATGCATTTTTCGTTCTGTTTGGATTATAATTTTTTTTTATTTCACTTTTTAATCCTCACGGAATAAATCTTGTGTATTTTTACTTTCTGTCTCTGAAGAACAACCAAACGATATTAATCTTCGAGTTCCATTTCATATTTTTTTTTTCTATATATATTCGAGACTAGGGAAACAAATATGAAATTTCTTTCGATTCTTTTCGGAGCGAAAAAAAATATATTTGTGTTCCTATTAAAAAGTAAAGAAATATTCGAAAAGAAATGGTATATTTTTTGTTACAGTTGTCTTTTCAAATGTATTGTTTTACGTAATTTTATTTCTCAGCTAGATCCGATATCAAATTTTCGAAGGATTATTTCTTTGACAGCTTTTATTTCCAATACATCAAATCGAACACCGTTTGGCTAAAAAAAAAAAATTAAAAAAATAATACAAAATAGAATTAGAGAAATAATTTTATTTTTGTTTTGCATTTGTCTTCGAAAACAAGATTTATCGTTTGCAGATATGTTTGCCCTATTAGTTTTAAAAAGAGACAATACTGGCATAATGATTAATAATACGATCCCCACGGGTATTTTTTATTATCATTAGTATCTTCACCATTTTTTTTTTTAAAGTCCTTCATAAAACCGAAATTTGGGGAATAACGTAATCTTGTTTTCAATTAAAGATTTCTTCTCTTGGCCTTTTCTATTTGTGCTTTTCCAAATCTGGTAATCAATTTTCATTTTTAGCATAGCTATCATTCTATTTTTTTTCTTTCGTTCGTTCTTTTTTTTATTTTAGGCTATTAGTGAAACAGAGCTAGATTAATGAAGTTCATTTTTCTTCTTCTTTTTTTTTATTTTTATATATTTTTGTTTTGCATCTTATTATATTTACCCTATGGCAGCAGTATTCTCGTTTGGTTTGTTCGTTGTTGCCAACTGATTATCCTAAATATAATTCGGCGTCTTTCTTCCTCTGGCGAACAATATTTTACATTTCCCTTCGTTATTGTCGTACAGAAACATTTTCTTCAATTAGTTAGTTAAAAAATGAGCTTCTCTGTATCTGTTTTTTAAATCATTATTATTTTTTCCCTTCCTAGATCCTTAAGCATATTCTTTACTTGGTTTTTGAAGTATTTTTTGTTTTTTTTTTTCGCATGAGTTTTAAACACTAATGAGAGCATAAAGTAGGTTTCAAGTATCTTTTTTTTTTCTGTCTCATTTGTTTTATTGACAGAAATTCGATTTTATTTCAAATAATTTCAAAAAATAAACTTGTTTTAGATTATTTAATTCCAAATTTAGTTATGGATAGGATATTTTTATATTCGAATGAAATTATGTTGTAAATTATTAACTGAAAACTTTATTGTTATTTAAAAACGATTTTTTCATCATTTTGTGGGAAACGTTGAATATTTAAAAATGTTTGTAGAAGTTTGTTTTCTGCTTTTGGCAGTTGCACAAAATGTGGACTGAATTGTGCATATTTGTAACTCTTAGCTGTTTACTTTTTTAGTGGTTAAATTATTATTATTGAAATATAGTTTAAAAAGGAAGGTATGTTATATGTTTATGTCTGTTATAAAACCTCACTAATCCTCTCGCGTTTTAATTTACTTTCAAATATTTTTATTGCTAAAAAAAAAAAAAAAACAAAGGAAAAGAAAAAAAAATTTCCCCCCTTTAAAAAAATTTTTTTTTTTTTTTAAAAAAAAATTTAAAACTATATCTAAAATTTCAAAACCTAAAAACAAGAACAAGTAACTAAAAAGTAATCACACAGAGAAAGTTAAAATATAGTTGAACACATAATTTCTTCTTCTTCTTTTGGACAAACTTCTTAGCAAGGAAAATGGAGTTGCTTTGATATATAGAGACTCGCCAGTAATCTTAAGATAAAAAAAAAAGTTCTCGAAATAAATATTTACTGTCTGTCGCCTTTTGCTTTTAAGAAATTTAGCTCCTCGGCCGGCCCAAAACGTGCAGTGATGAATAGTAGCTCTCCTCTGTCACGTACGGTATGCTAAAAGTAATAAAGCATCGTATTTTTCATCCTGTTTTTCGTAACGAAAAAGACTATAAATAATTTTAAAAATGTATGATGCTGGGTTTTTACGATATCAGATGGGTTTTTTTTTCTTTTTCCCTTCTTTCTTTGTAGTGTTCTTTTGTATTTGAAACTTCTTTTATGGCTTCATTTGCAAAAATTGTTTTGGAGTGTTGCCATTCTGATTTTGGTAATAATGTGGAAATTGTAAAAAAAATATCGGGGCAGACGATTTTTTTTTTCTTCCGGTATTGAAATTCGGAAGCAATTATTTTTTTTATTTCCCTTCTCTATAAAAATACTAATGTTGGATCTGCTGAAAATATTTTACAAACGTGTATAAATAAATAATTTTTTTGATATTTAGTGCCTCTTGAATTAGAATATACATGTATTATTTATTTATTTATCCAATGCCCCTGCTTGGCTTCTTGACCATTTGACACTGATCCTCCCAGTACCGACTGACAATGTCATCAGCCGGGTATTCATCGAGTCCTGTGCATTGGGGCAGGTGGTCGCCGTCCATTCTGGCATGGCCACACAGCGGGCAGGCCTCATTAGTAGCAAAGCCAGTAGAGGTACACTCCCAAAAATTCATGTCCGGTGGTTAGGCGAATGGGGCAACAGCTTCGGCTCTCTCCAGGTGCCTCGGAATTGGGCCCACAGTGGCCAGAGTTTCCCATGGCTTTCCAAAACTTTCAATATACATATATGAAATTGCTTAAGAATATTATTACTACAAAAAAGTATTTTAATGCAATTTTGGGGGCAAAAAGTATTCATAACATGCACGCATCGACCCCCTCTGCACAACGGGTCTTCAGCGATACTAGGCTCGAACGCATGCCACGAATCCGTTACCTAGACCATTAGGCGTGGACGCGGTATCCTAGGGGTCAAGGTAACGGACTCTTGGCATGAGTTCAAGCTTAGTACTGCTGAAGATTAAACATGCTGAGAAAGCCTATGTGCATTAAATATGTCGAGGCTGAAACGTTCTCCCTTTGGCATGGTATGGAAGTTAGGAGATGAGGGATGCCAGCTCAGGTGTCGTTCTCGTCACTTGACCATGTTTCAAAATGACGAGGTCTGTCGCCAATGGTCCTCGTGTAGCTAGCTATATAGTGCAACGTTAATGTCTCTTGTTTTAGTTGCTTTATTTCGAGATACGAACTTATTTTGTGTTATCGATTTTACTTTCGAAAAATTCACGTTTTCCCCCCTCTAGGGAGTAAATGCTTATTGCAGTCGTACTATACAGCAACAAGAGAGCTAGTGGCAATAGACCTCGTAATTCTGAGCCACAGTCACTTGATTAGGACGCCACTTTAGCTAGAATCCTTGTCTCTTAACTTCCACACCACACTAACGGGTGGGTTTTGAACCACAAAAGAAGGCAGGTCTTCAGAGACACCGAGGCTTTAAATTGTGAAACGTTATCCACGAGTTCATGACCGAAACCATCAAGATGCTACAACCTTAAACTTTTGTTCTAGCAATCGGTTAAAAATTACCACATGTTTAGCTTAAGATGGGAGAAATACGAGGCGCATCCAGAAAGTAAGTTTCCCTAGTTTTTTTTAAAAAAAGAACTCACTTTCAGGAACATATTTATTGGCAACAAGTACAACAATGTTTCAGATATTTTTCAACATAGCCACCACTAGAATTGAGACATTTGTCGAATCGTGGGATCAACTTTTGTATCACTCTGTGGTAGTACTCTGCCACCTGTGAATGGAACCAGCGCTTGGCAGACGTTTTTGACGTTGCCAAAATGATCACCGGAGGACAGGAATTTCTTGAGGTTCGAGAAAACGGAAAAATCGCTGGAAGCAAGATCAGAGCTGTAGAGGACTGATCAAACAACTCCCAGTCAAATTCCGTCAAAACAGCTGCTGTGCGTCGAGCCGTATGTGAGCCGTCTTCATCATGGACACTTTGACGACCCTCTGAAAATTGCCTACACCAGCGACGCACTACCTACTTATGTTCAGCCCATAGGCCTGACAGAGCTGACGATGAATCTCAATAGGCGCAATGCTTTATGCATTCAAGAACTTTATCACAACTGAACCTCGCAGGCGGCGGGGGAAGGAATAAGAGTTTCCATTTCGTACCACTACTACCACGCTACTGGCATGAGGCGGGACCTGTCCGGCTGGCATATGATTGATACGTCATAGATCTGTTACGCATGCGTAATTGACACGGCTAATTACGTTTACTTTAAAGGGGAAAACATCGGAAAACTTACTTTCTGGATGCGCCTCGTATAAGGGTTGCCCGAAAGAAAAGTGGACTTACGCGATTGCGTCAGAATGAGTGCAGCTACATCAGAGTCACCAAACATGCTCATGAAAGACGGCAGGATGGGTGCAATGGTAGAGGGAATTGATTGAAAGTAAAGTCATGCCATATAAAGAGGCGTCCAGATAGGAACAAAGTGCGGTAGTACGGTTTCTTATTACAGGAAGTAAGTTTAATGCGGACATCTATCGGTGAATAATAGCAGTGTATGGCAAACACTGTTTTGGTCAAACGTCTTGGAACTGTTGTTGTAAAAGTTTTCGAAAATACGATACCGGTTCTTCATGACAGTGCCCGCTCACCTGTCTCCCGTGAAACCAAAACAACTTTAAAAAATCATTTGGAAAATGTTAGAACACCCACCATACAGTCCGGATTTGTCACTTCTAGGTCTTTAGGCCACTTAAGACAGTATTACGTTTCTATTTGGATGGTGAATTGAAGGAAACAGGGCAGTACTTCCTCAAGAATCCACCACGTTCTTCCTAGAGCAGGAGTACTCAAAGTTGTTTTTCTGCTGGGCTCGCACAAATATGTGTCAGCTATTTCACGCGGGCCGCATGCATATGTTAGTTATTTCACGCGGGCTACGACATGTGGATAAGTGGAGAGGAGTGGAGAAATGCTTTATAACCAAGATAACATTGGAAATTTAAAATGTGGAAAATTGATCAAAATATTATAACTCCTTTTTGCTTTTTTTAATTATTATTTTATATATTTTTTATTTTTGTCACTAACTCTAAATTAGAATCATTTAAGAAACACTCTTTCACAATATCTGCATCAGTAAATGGGTTTCATATGATTACCAATAATATAACAAACTTCATAGGATGTCTTTGTTACTGCTGTGATATTACCTCTGACAAAACACTTTGTTGCAAAGGTTATTAAAAAAAACCCATTTATTACCTCTTGAAAGAGATCTACGAAGAAAAGTGTCATTGAATGGTATTTTTTTAAAACAGCAATTCATTGACAAATCAAACAATTACCAATCCATGTTTGTTTATCATTAGAAAATAGTCAACCTCCAAATCGTCTTGAAACGATATTCCTCCTCGAGTATTTTTCGCAAGATTTGAAAGATAGTTAAAAATTAGATCCAACCATACAATTGTCGCTACTTCACTGTTGTCTGTTATCACTAACCGTAGACGTTCCAAATACAAAAAGAATATTAATTCGTAACCATACGACACCGATAGCAAAAAGCAAAATTGATATACTTTGATTTCTTGGGAAAAAAATTCCCACCAAATTTTTAATACAATGTTCTTAAGGCTGTCTGCGGTAAAAGTACGAGAGTTCTAACTAAACGCGAAGCACATTTTCAGACAGTAAAATGACCCAATTTCCGTGGAAATTTGCAATATTATAACTCGTACCTCTGTTAACAATATAGTGTTTTTAAAAATTTCAAAATATTCCGTGAATACTTTCTTTTTTGTTTTAATACGTGAAGGCAAAGCCCATTTAACATTACGGTATAGGATAAAAAATGCGAAACACATTTTATACCAGAAAAAATGAATCCACTCGGTTAAAAATGGGAAGTATGATAAAAAATGCTGCTCTTTAAAGCAGTGATCCTCAACCCCGGGTCAGCGGACCTGTACCGGTCCTGGGATCAAATGGTGCCGGGCCGCCGAAAGAACATTAAACTATTGACATTTTATTTAAAGTGGTGCATTTCTCTCAGATTTGCGCAACTTTCCACGGAAACCAGTATATTCCACGTTAAATCACTTTTATTCATTTTGGGTGTAACTATATTTTATTCTGAAGGTATGTTTTTATGTAACTGAATTAAAATTGTTAAATCAAAACAATCTAAAATATAAACAATCACCGTGTCCCACCCTCAGAGGCCAGCGGTAAAATTATCAAACGTTGACCGGTCCGCAGCGATAAAAAGGTTGCGGAGAACTGCTCTAAAGGATAGTGAAGCCAGAATATCATAATTTTTTATTTCTTTTATATCTGAAAAAAATGTTTCAAATTCGGTCCTATTCTTTAACATTAACCGAAAACAGCCTTAAATAAGTAAATTTCTCAGAGCAATGGGCCATGACCGGGCCACTTAAAAAGTATCGCTGTCCTAGAGTGAAGACATAGACCTGCTTCCTAAACGATGGGTCCTGTGTTACAACCCTCTTTTCATTTCCAATAAAATTATTCTTTTTATTGTGCTTGTCCACTTTTCATATGGGCAACCCTTCTATAAACCACTCTGAATAACTAAGTCTGTTACCTTCGCCCTCCTGTTATGTTATTGACAGCAATGTTGTTTAAAGAAATTTAAAACAGCTCCATAAACCTGCCTCCCTAAATTCTTTATTAAAGTAACGAATTCTCGCTCTTTCGCAAGGAGAAAAATCACGCTTTCAACGCATTAAACATCTCCAGCCATTTTCGTCGCTTTTATCTCCAGTTATAAACTTTTTAAAAATATGCCTTCTCCATGCTAATCACTACCTTTTCTGTCGTCCACAAACAGTTCCGGAAAGAGTTAGTTTCCTTTGTCACACAGATCTGGACTTACGGAGAAAGAAGAATCGTTGTCCAGAGCCGAAAAGAGAGATAAATTTAGGGGAACTAGAAGTGTAATTATCGAAATTACAACATTAGTGGAGGAGTTCGTGAATAATTCATGAAAATCCCGGAGGGCTTTTCGACGGGTTTTGAACTCGGCGAGTCTTTTCTCCATTTTATCGCAACACCCACGGAGGGAAGATTACGAAACGGAGGAAGTAGAGGTTGGGTTGCCAAAACCGAGAAACTTTTGTTATCGTTTGCAGAAAAAGAGAATGTTTTTTCTATTTATTTCTGTTTGAGGGGAGTAAAAAAAAAATCCAGATTTATTTCTTTACTTTTTGGTTCTGTTTAAAAGGTTTCTGTTTTGTTGGATTTCGCAGGGGAGTGGGGGGCTTTGATAGGATGGCACAAAGAATTAAATGTGTGTGGTGTTTTTTTCTCTCCCCCGAATCGACAAAAAAGACCACTATCGTTAATTTGTAATTTTTTGCCCGCGAAGATTTCCTTAAAGGAGTTAACAATTAATTAAAATTAAGCTCCCTGCGAACTAGGAACAGGTGATCTTATTCAGTTTTATCTTAATTATTATTATTTTTTTTTAAGAAACATTTCATTACTTTTATCTATTTTTACTTTTGCTCTCGATGTACAGTTTGATTATAAATAGTGCTAATGATTGTGAACTAGTCAGTGGCATTATTTCTGTGGAGCAGTGGCGTGACGTACCCCATCCCACATCGCAATTCTAGAGGATTCTAGAGGGCCCAAAGCCTGATTGATGCCAAGTACATATGGTTTTGCAATCTTTTGTAAAATCCGGTTTGGGTCCAAAAACCTGACTTTGCAAAGGGTCCCTAATATTCTCCGTTACGACACTGCTGTGGAGTCTTGGGTTCAAGCACTAGTGCCCATTTTAAAACCGTTGTGTAGAAGGACAGCTGCACATTATCTATCGAGGCTTGCAATTTTTTCGTTGCCGCAGTGTGGAAGTTTTGAGAATGGAGTACCTGCTCGGAGGTCATCCTCTTCACTTGGCCGTGGTTCAGAAGTATGGCGTCCGTCGCCAATAGCCTGTGTGTAGCTTTTGAATGCGATGTTATTAAAAATAATTGAAAGAAAACGTTATTCTCTCTCCCGTCCTTCAGTTTCAAAAATCGAAAACTTTTTTGACGCGTACAAAGACTTTGACGTAGGTAAAATTTACCAAAGTGCACGCGTTAGAAAACTGGGACGAAAAGGAATTCCTGTTCTGGTCAGTCGTTAAGGGCTTTAATTCCTGGTATTTGTTGTTCGAGACTTGCGGTAGAAGGGTCGCTCTAATGCCAATATCCTCCACAGAGTGTTCGAAGATTATTGGGATAAACTTTAAGGGGTGGTAGGGGACATCACGACTCAGATTTGCACAGCAACACGTGGTTGGAAACATCATAGGAAAGTAGTATGTAAAGTACAATACTGAGTTCATCTGAAACATTTAATGGTCAAAGATATTACATGTGCTGTGGCGGTACTCTTTGATCTATGTGGCGGTATGGGTGTAAGCCTTCACACGTTGCAAAACAAGATGAACACTACTTCGAGATTCTTGTACTTCAATACTCGGATTCCAACACATTTCCTTCCACGCTGGAAGTTCGATTCCTTCGTGTCCCCCCCCCCACTATGCCTATTACCTCGCAACAGTGGCGCACACAAGAGGGGTGTCCTGGAGTCTGGACACCTCCTCCTATAGCCCTTGATTTTTTTTCGATTGGTTATAATCCTATGTATATATTACGTAAAATTTGTTATTAAAAATTAATTTTATTAATTAATGCTAATTATTTATTCAACAATTATTCAATTTTTTATTGTTTTGTTCCCATAAATCGACAAAATCAAAAGAATATGTTGGCGGCGTATTGGAGCATGATACCAAAATGGTGGACTTTCGACTCTGGACCCCCCTCCCTTGAAAAATTTTTGTGTGCCCTCGTAATGATCCATACTCACAAATTAGGAAATATCCGGTGGTTCCGTTGTATCTCTCTGTGGGTACCTTTCGTGATGTAATCTTTCTGCTGTTTGTGCATTTCTTTTTGTCAAACCGTTAATCAGGTGCATATCTGCCAGCTCGGTATTCGTAAAACGTTCCATTCTCCTCTGAAGGCGATAACTGCTCAAATGACAGCGGTGTGACGTCTTCGATTGGGGTGAACCTCACCCATCTATTCATCTGAAGTTTTATGGCCCCAAACAGACGTTGGGTGACAAAAGCACGTGGCTATGGGGTCATTGTGTATTGTCTGGCCTCGGACAAACGCAGACATCGAGTCTGGAATTTACAATAACTAAAGAGTGCCGGTGACAATAGGTTGACGTATAGGCGAAGCCTGTATGAAAGTCTGTGCCTAGGGAATGGGGCTATAAGGCCCAGGTGGTGTAATGAATAGGAGTTTCAGAAGTTGGATGAGAATTATGGCGCCCTTAGATTTCAGACAGACGAGGAATGTGTTTGTGTTTGCCGCACAAATGGGAGACGAATATGGCCCGGGGACGAGGGCAGACCTCTTTTTTGGCCTGCCAATGAGGAAGACGAGGGGCGTGTTGTGGACCCGCTCCTGGTGTTTAAAAGGGGTTGATTTTGAGGAGAAGGGGGACGGAGAGGAAGAAACCTGGAGTGAGAGAGAGGGAGCCTTGGATGGAAACAGAGAGATAGAGCCCTGGATGGAGTAAACTGGAGAGGAGCCCGGAAAAGCAAGGGATTGTCGAGTGCCTTTCGGAATAAGGATTGAACTCCCGAGAAATAGACGGTCCGCCCGGCTTGGCATATTTATTGGACTTTTTAGTAACATATGAAGCTATTAAATACTGTTTTAATTTTAAAATGAGGCTGTGACAAATTTTCTTGTTTGCTAACTACTGACGACGTTACAGCGGTAATGCATGTCTGTTTCCTCCAATTCTTCTGTGAACAACGCCACCTTGTGCCGAATGAAGACATTTCCGACCATGGGTTACCCTAAGCAAGTCTGAATCCTTGTGATGTTCCCTCCCGTTAAAGTTTGCCCCAATAATCCTGGAACGCCCTGTGTAAATTCACATTTCATTTTTAAATTATTTCCTTTCGGTGCCCTAAATTACTTGCAGCACGGCCGGGTCTAGCAGTTTTGCCACTCCGGACAAAAATGGAAAATGCCGCCCCCTTTCGCTTTATTATTATTAAATAATTCAAAATTAAGGACATAATTGCTTGTTATTATTTCAAATGAATGAAATGAAAGAGAAGGAATCGTCTATTTAAGAGTCTACTAATGGTGGGGATCACAAGCGTATGCCTTAACTTATAGTAACGACACTCAAGTCTAAAATAAAATATCTCCTATGGCTTTCTATCCACCAAAACCTCTTTTTACCCTTGTCCCCTTTTGGATAGCTGAAACCGGACATCGTGAGGGTGAAAGGAAGGTCCGTTATGACCTCACTCCGGGATGGGGAGGAAGTTAACTTGGGAAAGATGTGTAAACATTAAATTTCATGCTTTAACGTGTACTCCCACCTTAAACCCTTCAAGTTTCAACATAAAAGAAAACTGTCATGAAATATACGGAGTACAAGATAAAAAAAAAAAAAAAAATACGTTGAATGAAATACCAAATTCACACCTAATAATATTTCAGAAAATGTATTAAATTTTTCGTAACAAAAAAAAAAAATTTTGATCTAAATGCCGCCTCGGGCAGGAGTCCGGTTTGTTCGACCCTTGAGCCTGCTTGCAGCAATACAAAGATCTTAAACATAGTAAAATCATATCACACAAAATGTTTAAACGAGTTTCCAAATACCTTTCTTAAAATTTAACTAAATATGAAACAAATATAATTATATCTCTAGTAATTTTAAAATCGCTATATTCTCTATTTCTCTATTAAATTAAATTGCTTCAAGTATTATTTTTCCCTTTACCCTTAGGCATTTTGAGATTAAATTAACAATTGGATGAAACAACAGTAGTAAAAGATGCAGAATAAGATATTTTCACTTTGGAATATAAAAATAGAATTCAATTAGTAAAACGAGTGCAGCGACTTATAAAGGAGTAAGAATTGTCGAGTTGCATTTCATCACAATTTATATACGCCTCTGTAGTGTGGAATATTTATTCTCTACATCTTTATTCCTACGCAAAAATGGATTTTTAAGTGTCTGTGCTGCGTTTATAAGCTACTTACGGTAAAACCCAGCACACGTTGTTATGGAATAAAAAAAAGTACATCGCGCCTCTCTGTAACGCTAGTTCTTAACTTTTCCCCAAGAGGAATTGACGATGTTGAATTGACTTAATAAGTACTCCTTTTTTATTTTTCCTCTTAATCTGTATCGTACTCGCTGTATATTCTTATCAAATTTTAGTTCGACGTAGCGTATATTTAAAAATTTCTCTTCTGTCATTTCGTTAGTACAATATCATTTCAGTGGTATTGTCGTCGTAGGTTGTTCATGTTATTTATCTGGGGAATTAAACTCTGTTATTTATTAATCATTTAAATTGTTCCACGGAAAACAGCTTCGGAAAATTAAATAATTCATCTTTGCAATATATTGATTTTTGATACATAAAATACGCGCACACATAGAGGGAACCCAAAGTCTTGCCCTCATTGCAAATATTTATTTTGCTCAGCTATTATAATTAGACGTACGTTTTTTTGTTTTTTGTTTGTTTAGATATATATTAAATACTGTTAGGAATTTTAAATAAGACCATTTACGTATATGAATTTCAATGTGTGCCCCCACCTTAGTAGTTCGGAGAATGTATAAGCGGTATTCCAGTTCCCGCCCCAAGTGCTCTTTAACATATCTTGCACTTGAAGGAAGGAAGATTCGATCTGGGTACCTTCCGTTCCGAACACGAGTATTTTATCGACCACGCCAAAACGATCGTCTTCGCTTGATGTTTAATTCTAGTTTTTTTAGTTTAGTTTTCACACCGCCTTGTGTAAAAAGATGAATTTCAAAAACCAAAATATTTAAGTCGAGTCCTTTTTAAATCAAGAGGTGAGAACCATGATGTTTTTCAATAGAATCATAAGCTTAATGATAAGGCTTGGATATTTTAATAACTTAAAAACATTTATATAGAGTCATACAACGTCATGAAAAACCTAGTGAAGCGGGTGGGTAACGGCTAATGGTTATATAATTCACACAAAACCCAGTTACACTGTAATGTTAAAAGTTTATATTTAAATTGTAAAAAAAAAAAAGTTAGTTTTGTTTGGGATTTTAACGATGAAGGATGGATTGGATTTTTATATATCTCCTTTTATATATATAGGACATGTTCTAAATCCGTTAATATATGTTTCAGACAAAGGAGTTTTGAATCGGAAAAAAGGATTTCTCGAAGAAGGGATTTTTGAATCCAAGGAGGGATTTTCTTATCTAAGCAACTGACGCCAAATGCGAATATCTTTATCAACGTTTCAATCCTTACATAGCCTGACTCATATTTGTTAAATAGGCGATAAAATTGTGAACAGATTTATTCTTTATGTATTTTCTACTCCTATTTATTTTTATCTGATTTCCTGTTTATATTATCGATATCTACTTACAGATTTTAGTTCCTCTGAACTCGTACTTTTAAAATGTGTTAAATTAAGTGAGCATTTTGGAAGATAAATCTAAATTAATTTTTTTATTTGTTTATGTTATATGTGTTATTTTTCTGTGTAACAAAAACCGTAACTAATCGCAAACCACCTGCAGTTTCATTCCCGCATACCTCGGAGATTGACGATCTTAAAATCCCTAAAAAATCTTTCCAAAGACAGGTAGAAAAGTCTGAAGAGTTTTTAAGGCCCTGGGCCCCTGTTCAAAAATATGCACCTTCTGGGACCTTTTTTAAGTAGATAGCATACATCGTACGTTAACCTGTAAGAAATAATTGTGCGTGACACATTATTACACAAACTGAGCCATAAACACCGACTCGACCGACTGCCACCTTTTAAATCAGAGGGTGTCCAACCCAAATTACCTTGCGGGCTCCTTCGGAAAAACATTATAATCTCGCGGGCTGCACATAAAAATATGTACATTTAAATCAGATTTGGAAACAAAAATATATATATACTGAGTGAAAGTTTAAAACCGAATGAAATATTATTGTTTTCATTATTTTTCATGTATACAGGCATAGATAATATAATAATGTTTATATAATATAATAATGCAATGATCAAATAATGTTTGAAATATTACAGTTGCCATTTTCTTGAAAATTACGATGTTCCTTTTGAATTGATCTTTCGTTACTCATGGTTGAAATTTGATAGTGCTGTCATTCGCAAACGATTAAGTATACGTTGCCCTTTATCTTAACCGTCCTGAATAATTTTTTTAAACTTTAAAAAACATCTCTGACTGCCTCTTGCTTTTTGGGCACTCCAAACAGAAAAGGAGAAATGAAAGTGGCACACACAGAGAATCGTGTACCATCTATACTAAAAGATATGCATAATGCAATTTTGAATTTATTAAAAAAGTTATTTATTATAGTAAAACGGTATAAATTTCCTCTCAAATTTCAAAATGAAAAAACTTTAAAAACCCGATATTTAAAATTTTTTAAAAAAGAGTCGGCGGGCTGCAACTTACGTACTGGAGGGCCGCGTTTTGGACACCCCTGGACTAAATGATGGTTTATGGCAGAGGTTCCCAAACTTTTTTGTTTCGTAGACCCCTTGTCATGTTTTTTTTGGAATTGGGTAGACCCCTACTTACCTAATAATGAATTTTTGCAAATTTAGCAACTTAAATGTCTTTTTTTTTTGACAGCTGGTATAGAGCTGTACTTTAAAACATTTAAATTTCTACCTGGAGTGAAGTATAGTGTTTAAACCCTAAAACGCAAATTTTAATTAACTAGATTAAAATTTAATTGATACATAAAGTAACTAAATAACAAAAACAAACGCTTTTAATGGGAGGGCTGAGCCCGGTGCTTCCAAAATGACTGCGTGTGTGTGTGATATCCGTTTCTAAAGTGTACTTCTTAGTGCCTATTCCGATCAGTTCCTCTTGTAATATGACTTTTTTTTTTCAAAGTGACCCTATTAATTCATTGAATCCTGCGATATTACCATAGTCAAAGCATTCTCAAACCTAGTTTCAAAATCTGAATAAAGGACATTTAAATGTAGAACATAGATTAAAACGCCCTTTTCCTGACAGATTGTGTGCAACAAATTGAGAAATTAGGAAAATTCGGGACGCCCAATATTATGTTCCTTTAGCTGAATTCGGGCAAGAAACGCCGAAATGACGGTCCTTGTAACTGCAAATTAACTTCATTGAATTTAGTAAATAAATCTATAAAATAGGTAAATCTGGTTTCCACTTAATTAAATTTTCTTTTAAAATTAAAGTCATAATCTGGTTTAATGAGCCACTATCGTAGATTTCTCTTTACACCTCATGAACCCTTAAGATATTTTTTCGCCGACGTGGACCCTTTGCAGGTTGTCATAGACCCCCTGGAGTCTATATAGACCACTTTGGGGAATCACTGGATTACGACATTAAGCCGAAACACAGACGGGATGGACATGACATAATAATGCATCCTTGCCACTGTTGGCGCGTATAGTTTAAAAAATACCTGTTTCCTGAACGAGATGAAAGCCCTCTCTATTATGACAATCCAAAATACCACTGTAATCTTGAATGCCAAAAAAATACGCCAAGTGCATTTATCACGAATCAATGAGGCAATATTGTCCGCAATCGTCTCTGTATATCTCACTTATCTCTGTCGCTGACTATTTATATATTATTTGGCCATGACGTACTTTTGTTATGAGGTATTGTTCTAGTACCAAATTGGCTGGAAAAAGGAAAACCCGGGCTAGAGGTGATAAAGTTCGGATATAATGCTCCCAGAAGTGCTTCGTACATCGTTCACTCTATACTTTTTGTCTACGTACAAAAAGTATAGGGGGAGTCGAAAGTCTTGTCCTGACTATAAAAATTCATTACAAAATAACCGTTTTATATAATAAAGTAACTTTTGTATCATTGGATGTGTTACTTACAGCAGTTTTTTGTGCAGTAACGTAAAAAATGCTCCTTCAAGAGTGACTCGAGGGAACATTCGTAAGTCAGAAGGGCCGACTCTAGCAGTTTTGCTGCCCCGAAGAAAAATGGAAATTGCCACCCTTCTCTCCAAACCAAAAAATTATAATCAAAAAAGATAAATTGTTCACACATAGGTAGACACACCTATAAGACTTGAATAATTCTTGCGGACAAAAAAGGTCAGCATATCAATATTATATATATACTATTTTAACCCTCCAAGTGGTCTGCACGTAAAATCCCGTCATTCCAGTGATGCTTTTTCTTCCTTCAAGCAAGATTCCCAAAAGCGGCCGAGTTGCATTCTTAAAAATAGGGCTCAACCGCTTTTGAGAACCCCACCTGAAACCAAAAAAAAAAAAAAAATACGTGCGGTGCATTTTTGAAGTATCTCCAGAATGGCAAGACTTAACGTGCAGACTGCTTAGAGGGTTAAGTTAAATAGAAAATAATTCGAAATTACGGACATAATTACCTGTTATTAATTCAAAGGAGTAAAATATAAGTGAAGAGGTATCGCCCATGTCAGCATACCAATTTCTTCTAAACGATGTCTACTGATGCTGGGTATCACAAATGTTTATTTTACCTTATAGTAACCACACTCAAGATTAAAATAAAACTTCTGTGACTATCTATCTACAAAAAACTCTTATTGCACCTGTCCCCCTTTTGGATAGCTGCCACCTGACGTCGTATGGGTGAAAGGAATGTCCGTAGTGACCCCACTCCGGGATGGGGAGAAATTTACTAGTGAAAGATGTGTAAACGTCAAATTTCACGTTAGTACGTATAATCCCTCATCGAACTCTTTTGTTTCAACATAAATGAAAACTGACATTGAAGATACAGGATATAAAATAAGAAAGTAAAATACAATAAATGAAATGCCAAATTTGCACATTTTTCAAATTTAATCCAAATGCCGCCCCGTGCAGGGATCCGGTTTGCCCGGCCCTAGAGCAGACATCATTTTTGACCGAAATTGAGTTGATTCAAGAGAAGCCTAATGGATGCATTTTTAATTTCACGAAGCAAGATCGCTCATTAATGTTTAGCGGAAATTTCGACGTTGTTATGGAAGAAAAAATCTCCTGATGCAAAATCAATGAAACGGTAGTATTAAATGCTTAAGCGCACAGGCAGTGTTAAGGATCTTCCCGGAAATAGCAGAAATGTAGTGAGTGAAGCAACTGTTGAAAATGTGTTTAGCAATCGTTTCAGTACTACTAAGTCAACTTGGGAAGCATCACGTGAATTGCAAATATCACGAATAAGTTTAATAAGAATTCACCATAAAAGGCTTGGGTTGCACGCTTATAAAGTGCAAGACACTTCTGAGAACACTTGGCGGAAACTGGAATACAGCCTAGATATTCTCCAAGCTACCAAGAGGGGGGGGGGTGCCTTTTGAAATTTACTAAGGTAAATGGTATGAAAAAAATTCAAAAAGTTACTTAAAATATATATCCAATCAAACATATGTCTCGTTATAATAGTGTGAGTTCAATAGATGTTTATTATCAGGGCAATTCCACGCCACCCTTTTGTGTTAACGGAGCCTGGGTCTACCGTTAAATTGCACTTTTAATTATTCCTGCATCCTGTGGACCTCCAAAATCGCGATTGAAACCAGTTCAGTTCACATTAGGCAACAGATGCAGATTAGAGATCAACGGGGTGTGCGAAAAGGAAACGTAGCTCAATTACCTTAAAAACTCTCCCTGCTACTAATGAGCCACCTCCCCATAATGTGTCTCTTGTTGTGTTTACTCACCAGCCCACCCTCCGTTATCGGTCCATAGCCGTAATTGAGGACGGAGATCATGCCCAGCAACCACGCGACCAGGAGGCGTGTTTGTTGCGAGATTTCGCATCGTTAGCGATTCAGCGCGCGTTCTGTTTGTTTTGTGTAGGCCTTTTTTTTTAGGGTTTAGAATCGGTGTTTTTTTGCTACGGTTGATTAAAAAGCATTGCGACGAATGATCTTGTTGCTGTGGTAATATTGATGTGTTCTTATCTCTTGCAAATGATAATGAAGGAAAAAGGACGATAAAATGATGTAAATAAACAAACTTATGTGTCGTTTACGTAACATAATTGGGAGGGTTACGCAACATTCGCAAAAAAAAAAAAAAATACCGTTAAACCTTAAAAGATTTTAATCAGAATCATCTAAATAGGGAAGGTTGGTTCATGGGAAGAGTTGAGTAACAACTGTATATCCTCCCCGTTGTCTGAGGGTGATTGAAAAGAACAGATTTTAGTGGACCTTTGCATTGAACAGAATTAAATAAATAAATATAGTCGGACCTCTCTATATAACGAAGTCGCTAAATCCCCCAAAAAAGTTCTTTATATGGAAAATTCGCCATACAGAGGTTTATCTTTCAATTTTCTTTATAAACCACATAAAAAATATTTTGAATTCATAAAATCCTATACATTAAAAAGTAATTATTCACACCTTTTTGTAAATTAATACATATTTATTTTCTATATCTTGCCTATCAAGAAAAAGAAGAGAAAGAAAAAACTGCGAGGAAAGTTTCTTGACGCCTTCGTCCAGTTTCTGAAGAATTAAATTTATTTAAATTGCTCAAGCACTTACGTTTGACATTTTCGGGCTAATAGGAAACGAAATTAGAACTAGAAGCACTCCTAATTAACACTACAAATGAACGGAGACTGCTCTTAATTAAAGGACATGGGTGCACGAGACAACTCCTCTGAAGGTGAAAGGTGATATCGAAGATGTTTCCACCGCCCCCCCCCCCGGGGGGGGGGGTTAAAGATTGTACTTCTTGGATGAAACGCCCGGAATTCTATTGCTCTAGGCGAGTTAGGCCCTTAATAAAACCAGTTCAAGATTTATGACCACCATAAAATGTGTTAAAAGAGAGAATAATTTGAAATGCCGAGAAATACTTTAAAAATATTAAGAGAAAAAAAACCTGAATCACAAAAGAAAAAGTTCGTTATATAGAAAATGCACTTCGCTATTAGGTGGTTATTTTACGAAAAAAATCGTGAAATGTTTTTAGTTCCAGAAAAAAGTTAGCTATATAGAAAAATTCGCAATATACAGGTTCGTAATATAGAGGTTCGACTGTATTTTCAATAATTTTTTTTAAAAAAATATTTATCTAAGCTTAAAACGACTACTTAAAGAAGTGAATCATGTTTTCAGCGGGAACGTTATACCTCACTTTGAACTGATCCAAACGAAACCCCCGACTTCCCAGCGATTCCACAGTATCGTCTGACAACATAAGTCACACTTTCTATTCACAAACGACTAGTTAACCGACATGTGACTGTATTTGTCGTAATGTACTTAAATACAGTACACATTTGCGCCCGCCCCCTCCCCTTAATACTTGACCCACTCGACTAACAAACTAACCCAATCTCTATTCTCTTTTTTCCCCTCATCTGCCGCAAGATTCCACCGACCCCACGGAAGACTTCCTCCCCCTTCTACAACAGCTGGCAGCCCCTGCCAACAATGCACCTTCTTCCTCATGCACAAGTCACCCCTCCCATCCCCCATATAGTTCTTCACAATGCTAAGAATTTCTCTTGCTCCTTGTTGCTTTTCCAAGAGAATTGAGAAAAAGAGAACTCTCCTCACAACACCCCTAACTTCTAGAAGGGAAGGACGAAGAATGAAAGAGAAGTTTTGTGGATGAGGGTCTTCCCGGTATTTATCGTCTGCTGTGAATGGCAACAGAGCGATGGATGGTGGGAAGATTGGCTTTTTCTCTTTATTCCCCCCCTCTTTTTCTTTTCTGCAAAAAGATGTCGTTTGGTGGGGTCTTTATGAGTGAGGAGATATGAGCAGTTTATCCCTTCTCTTTTCTGTCTTGTGTGTACGTGAAAGGGATTGTTTGTGTGGGGAGAATTGGAATATTTGTTATATATGTGTGTGTGGCGGCATTTGTTGGTTGTACATTTGGTGATGTTTGATTGTGAAAATATAGAAATCCCTCTGTTTTGCGATCTAGAGTCGCGTAGGAAATCTTTTTATTATCCGTGTTATAATTCCAGTTGTATAATTACTGTTACCTGCCCACTTGGGTGGGTATTTTATGTCATTATAAGATCATGCATTAGTTTTAAATTATGATTTGATTGTATTGAAAAATATTCTTATCATTCTTGCCAAGAGACAAGAATGATAAGAAAGAATAATTTAAAAAGGATAAGACTTGAATCTATTTCTGATTTAGAAACTCAACATTTACGCTCCTGTAGCATCCTCCTCGGAGTTGATTTCCTCGAACTTTATTTTTAGCAGATTATTACTCAATAAAACAAACATGTCTGTAGAATTCCAAATCTGTAGGGCTAGTTTTTCAAAAACCGGAGTTTTTTATTTTATGTATAATGCCTCCATAAATCTCCAAAATACCTCCTTGAAAGTCGATTTCTTTAACCCTTTATCTACCGACGGTACTTATAAGTACCGCTCACGGTACTTATAAGTACCGCTCACTTTAAAATTACATAGAATAACCCTTTTTACGAATATTCTGACGATACTTAGCAGGAATATTCTTTGAAATCTACTCTTTCAAGCAGGGGCTCTATGATGAGTATTTTAGCGGGGAAGGCGTATAGTTTTATAGCAGAAATTGCGTTCTCAGCTGAAGGAGTTTTCAGCGGATTGTGAAGATTATCATTTTTGTCCCGAAAAAATAGTTAATGTCAAAATTTAAGTGTCTTATGTTTTTGTATGTTAATGAAGACCTTAAAAAACGATTTGACTCTTTATTTTAAGTGAACAGTGTATCTAATTAGTTTTACAGTTGAATATCTTTATTTAATTAATTAGCTCTAACGAATTAAATTTTCCAAAGTTGAGTATTTTATGTACGTATCTACCTTAATTTTCAATGTAGTGATCCAAAAAAAAATATTACATGAAAAAAAACTGCAGTAAATAATAATGCGGTAGATAAAGGGTTAAAACATGTTCTTAACAGATCTCTACTCAATAAAATAAGTATGGCTCCTGAATTTCAAATGTGTAGATCTAATTGTTCAAATAAAGACAATTTTTTTAAAATTATAACACCTCCTCTTAACATGCCTTGGCTGTCGATTTCCACAAAACCTTATCTTAACGGATCTCTACTCTGCGGAAGGAACATGCTTGTACCAAATTTTCGATGTGTTATTGTAATGGTTTCAGAGATCTTGTCATGAGTGAATGCGTGAGTGAGTGATAGCTTGGATAATATTTGCAAGAAAAATAAAAATAATGTATAATAGAATGCCCCCCAATTTATTTGTTATAAAAAAAAGTGTTGGGGCAATGGCGCACACAGGAATTTTTCAAGGGGGAGTAGGGGGTCCGGGGTCGAAAGTCCACCCTTCTCGTATCATGCTCCAATACGCTGCCCAGCATATTCTTTTAATTTTGTCGATTTTCGGGAACAAAAAACAGTAACATATTAACTATTGAATAAATAAATAGCATTAATTAATAAACTTAATTATTAATTACAAATACTTAATTAAACTTTACGTACTATATAGATAGGGTTATAAACAATCGAAAAAAAAATGGACTCCTTGTGTGCGCCACTGCAAAGGGGTGTCTTCATCTCCAGGACAACTCTCTAGGTTGTACCACTGAAAAACATTACTTACTATGATTTTTTCGGTATATAAAATATAATACAAAATTGTGCAGCCATAAAAACTAATGTAACGTACATTGGGGGGGGGGCAAAAAGGTGATAAAATTACATCCGCCTAGTTTGTGTTTTCGAACGTACAGTTAATCTTATGCAACATTTGCTTCCTTTCTGAAATCCGGACTGTTGCATTTATTGCAGTGCGATAAAGTGCACCTGGAAAAGTAAAAGATAATGGGAATGCTTGACTTTTTTTTTTGTATTTTTTCTCTGGTTTCGACTAGACATTTGAAATATATTTTTTAAAGTTCTGAATCCTTCAGGGAGCGGAAATGAAATAAAAATATTTTTTTTTTATGATCGAAGGGAGAATTTAATTTCGTAGACACCTTTATTTTTTGGAAAAACTTGTGGGTGCTCTTTAATGCGTTCAGGGAAATACATATATTCTAGATTTGAGAAACAAAACATATATTCTACAGGATTAGCAATGCACTCAAACTGCGTTAAAGCAGATTGGGGAGAAAGTTTATTTTTTAGGTCGGTTTTTTTATCCACATCGTTTATATGGTATTTACTAACAAAGCATTTCTAATAGTATGCTTCATTACGCTTACAGAATAAAATAACCATACATTCAAGTGTACTGCGTAAATTACTTTTAAAACTACTTAAAAATGGACTACTTTAAGTATACTTTAAAAAATACACTCTCTAATCGGGCGTCTGAAAATCCAGTGGAATCATACCTAAAAGCCGACTACTTAAAACGTACTTTAAAATTACTTCTGTAATCCTACCTGATCATTAAATACTTCGTTTGTACCTGGCGGCCAGTGACGTCTTAAGGCATAGGCCAACTATGCCCGGGCCTAGAGCACAATGGGGGCCGCGTCGCGTTCTCGACTCAGACTTAATATCATGATTCAAGTAATTTTAACGGTCAGATATTATTTCCGGTTGTATTCTCAGAAAAACTGAGAATTTGGGACGATATGTGAACTGATCGTCATCTTTCATTGTATATTCTTGGACCTACCACCAGTGGCGCACACAAGGGGGGGGGGGGCCCCGGGGGCCCGGCCCCCCCCCCCCGAAGCCCTTGATTTTTTTCCGATTGATTGTAATTCTAAGTATATGGTACATAAAATTTAATTATTTGTTATTAATGATTAATTTTATTAATTAACGCTAATTATTTATTCAATAATTAGCTTTTTACTGTGTTTTGTTCCCGAAAATCAATAAAATCAAAAGGAACATGATACAAGATTGGTGAACTTTCGATCCCGGCCCTCCCCCCCCTTGAAAAATTTCCTGTGTGCGCTACTGCCTTCCACCATTTACAATAATATGTTTCC
>BMAV01014543.1:0-12911 GCA_019973955.1 Trichonephila inaurata madagascariensis
ATTTTTTTAATTTCCAAAAAAAATTTTAAAAATTTAAATAAAAGATATAATTTATATTTAAACATGAATATGTTTTAAAAAATTTTTAAAATATTTTTTAGGTTCATTTTTATACGTTATATTTTTTTAAAAAGGAAAAAGCTGGAAATGCATTGTGGGGGGGTGTTATCCCCACCATGTCAAAATAAAAGTAAAAAAAAAATTGATACAAGACAGAAATGTAAAATCTTGTTTTAAAAAATTAAATTGTATTTGCAAGATGTTTTAAAAATTATTATTATTATTATTATTATTTTTTAATTTCGATTTTTTCTGTTATTGGGAGTCACGTGTAAAGTCCCTTTTCACTTTTCCCAATTTCAGTCTGCCACCATTTTTCCCAAAAAATTTTTTCATTTCCTTTATTGGATTATTTTTTTTTGGTGATTCAACCTCTTCTTCAACATCGTATATAAGCATGTCCTCGTCTGATGATTCCTGTAAAGGTGTGTTTTTTTTTGGTTTTTGTGGTGCCATTTTTTATTTCTTTTATATCATTCTTTTTTTTTGGTGTTCTTTCTTTTTTTTCCTTCCCGATTTTTTCGCATTTTTTTAAATCGGATATTATAGAAGATTCAGGGGTTGAATACCAAAACCCGGGATGAGGAAGCGGGCATGGCTGAGTGAGTGTTTTTGGGTTTTATTGGCGCAAGAGCCGATTTCGGCTATACTCCCCAAACTTTTGTTTAATTTCTAAAAAATTTTTTTAAAAGTTAGAAATTTAAAATTATAATTTATTTTTTTTAAGCATAAAATTAAATTAAAATTTTAAAAAAAAATTCATATTTTATTTTTTTTTTATTAAAGGCCCAAAGTTGAAAACATTGTCGGGGGGGTTATCCCCCTCATGTCAAAAAAGAAATGCATTAAGTAAAAAAATTTAAATTTTGACGAAATGTAAAATTTTTTTATTAAAAAAAAATTGGTATGTTGCAAGTGTTTTAAAAATTATTTTTTTTTAAATTTCAATTTTCTGTTACGGGTTTTGGGTCCAAAGTGTGGGGGTATTCTTCATGTTTCCCAAACCACGTACCCTTCTTCCCAAAATTTTCCACCTCTCCCAAATTTTTTTCCTTTTGGGGATTCCACCTCTTCTTCAACATCGTATACAAGCATTTTTCGTCTGATGATTCTTGTATAGGTGTTCTTTATTTAGGTTTGGGGCGTCAAATTTTTGTCTATTTCGGAGGTAAGGCTTTTTTCGGACGTCTTTTTTTTGATTTTTTTAATTTTTTTTTTTTTATTCTGGGGTGGAGAAGGTTGGTTTGGGTACAGGGTTTCAGTTTCCCAAAACAGGCATGTTTTAGTTGGTAAAGGGTGTAAACGATACAGTGGTTGAAGTGGGTGCTTTATTAGATGAAGAAAATCTAGATGTAGATAAACATTAGATGTGGTGGGTGCAGTGTCTATTAAAAGGAACTTTATTTGTTGCGGTAACCACGGCATCAAGTAGTAGTGAGTGATTTTTTTTTATTGGCGAAAGGGGGAAGGATTTCGGCTATCTCCCAAACTTTTGTTTTAATTCCAAAAAGTTTTTTTTTTAAAATTTAAAAAAATTTACTTAAAGATATAATTTTTTTGCTGTTAAAAAATTTAAAAAATTATTTAAAACATTTTATTAAAAAGTTAAAAGGGAAAACTTTTGGGTGACATTCCCTAACATGTATTTTTGTTGTTGTTGAGTTTGGGGTTTTTTTGGCGCAAGAGCCAATTCTGGCTATACCCCCAAAAAAATTTTTAAAAAAGATTTAAATGTTAAAGGGTTTAAAAAAAATTTTTAAAAAAAGGTAAAGAGTAAAAAAGTAAAATCTCAAAAATCGTGAAAAAAACAGTTCTGAAATTAAAAAATAAACAGATCTTGGTGAGGATTTTCCCACCAAGTCTGGAAAAATTGAAATTTAAAATTTTAATTCCTTATCTGGTCGGGGGTTTAAAGCGTGTTGTATATTCTTCTAATTCTTCCTCTTCATAAAATTTTTTATCATCATCTTCATAAGAAATTTCCGGGGCCCCGGGGGGTATCGTTTTAATTTTAATTTCTGGTTTTGTTTTTCGGTAATTTTTTTTTTTTTTTTCGTCCCAAGATTTTTTGGTTTTTTTTTGGGATAATGCGTTGTTGTGGATGCAGAAGGGGCTAGATTATCGGGGTCGAAGGGGTTTTTGCGGATGCTTTTGGGCAAAAAGATTCATTGGGGTTTAAATTAGTACTATTGGCTGCAAAAAGATGGCATCGGACACAGGAGTTGGTGGTTTTGGGCTTTTGTAGCTGCTATTGAAGAGGGGGTGGAAAGGCCCGCATTTGGGTAGAAGACGATGTTGTGGTAACAGCGGGGTGGATTGTGATATTTTCGGGTTTTCCCCGGGGGGAGATGAAAGTGGTTGCAAAATTTTTAAAAAGGGGACATTCTATTTTAGTGATTTTTTTAAAATTTCTGTCTGCGTGGCAAAGATACCAGGTAAAGGGATTTAGAAACCTGAGCATATGTCTGAGATATCTGGGGGGGTAGTAATTTTCAGTTTCCCTAAATAAGAAATATTTTTGTTTGTTTTGATTTCCTGTATTTTTTTTTCATTTTCCATTTGGGAAAATTTAGAATCTGCAGAGTGAGGCGATGAACAATTAAACTTTTTGGTTCAAAAAATGCAATCCGTGGAAGAATGCCCAATGGATGCAAAATCTAGAACATGTTGGAAACCACGGCAGGCAGTTTGAGAGTGTCCCCACCCTTTAAAGCAGGCAGAGGATTCGGTATATGGGGACGGATTTTACAATTTAAATAACCGGCTTTTATGGTAGTTGGCATTTTTGGACTATTGAACGAAAAATTTAAAATTTTTTTAGTTGGAATAATTTAAAATTATCTTTTTTTAAAAGTGATTCTTCTGACCTGCACTACCCCCTGGTCTGAAAATCCCTAAAAGGATCTCAGCATCAAAAGTACACAAACAGGCCCAGGTTCGGGTGGTGAGGAGGGGAATTTGGGTTTTTGGCGAAGACCCAAATTTTTGGCTATACTGAAACTTATTTTAAATTTTAAAAAGGGTTTTATAAAATTTCTTTTAAAAAAATTTAAAATTTTAAAAAAAAAAGTAAAAAAATTCATTTTTCAATATTTTTAAAAGTTCAGATTGGGGGGGAGGATTCCCACCAAGTATATTGGGTATTCAGAAAAAGTTATTTTCTGTTTTTTAGGAGTTAAAAGTAAATCCCCCCTTTGAAATAAGTTTTTCCTTTTTTTTTCACATAATTAGGATTAGATTCAATTTCATCCCCCCGTCGTATATTATCATTTCTTCCTCCTCCGTTGTTTTATTCATCAGAAGCTGGTTTTCTAGATCTATGTGGGGTCTTTTTTATTTTCAAAACTTTTTTTAATTAATTTTTTTTTTTTTTCTATCCCGAATTTTCCTTTTTTTTTTTTTTTTTAATGGGGGGCTAGAAGGGGTTAGTAGTGGAGGGGGATGAGGAAGCGGACAGGGATGATGAAGTTTCAATTGGGGTGGAAAGTGCTTACTGGGTATGGAACAGGTGGTTGAGGTTCGGGAGACGCTAACTTCTGTGGTGGATGGAAAGGGTGGGCTTGTGTTGATGGGAAATAGGTTGAGTGGTGTTTTTGGGGTTTTTTGGGCAAGAGCCGATTTCGGCTATACTGCGCCAAACATTTTTTTAATTTCCATTAAAAAGATTTTTTAAATTAAAATTTACTTTAAAAGATATAAGTTATATTTAAGCATAAAAAATTCTTTAAAAAAAATTTTTTAAAATTCATATTTAATTGTTACATTTATTAAAAAGTAAAAAGGGGGAAATACATTGTGGTGATGTATTACTCCCAACATTCAAGAAAAGATTTTAAAAAATAACGGAAAAATTTAAAACAAAGAAATGAAAAAAGAAAAAAATTAAATTACATGACAGAAATGAAAAATTTTTGTTTTAAAAAATAAAATTTAAGTATGTTGCAAAATGTTTTAAAAAAGTTTGTTTTTTAATTCCGTTTTTTTCTGTTACGGGTTGGAGTCAACGTGTGAGAGTATTCTGTATGTTTCCCAGATTCAGTCTGCCACCATTCTTCCAAAGTACTTCTATTCCCTTTGAGGAATTTTTTTTTCTTCGGTGACCATCTCTTCGGGAACATCGTATACAATCATGTCCCGTCTTTTTATTCCCTGTATAGGTGTGTTTTTTATTTTTTGGAGGCGTCAATTTTATGTCTATTTTCGGAGGAAAAGACTTTTTTTCCGGACGTCTTTTTTTTTTGCGATTTTTTAAAGTTTTTTTTGCATCCTGGGATGGAAAGGTATGGTATTGGGTACAGAGGTTTCGGTTTCAACAGCAGGACATTTTTTGGTTGGAAAAGGGTGAAAACATTGATACAGGGGGGGTTGAAGTGAGTGCTTTATGTGATATTGTTGAGCCAGAAGAAGGTTGAAAAAACCGGAACCGGATGAGGAAGGGGACATGGTTGATGAAGCTTTAATGGGGTAAACATATTTTTTTTTGGTGGAAAGTGCGTCCCCAAAGATACAGGAATAGGTTTTTGAGATTTAGAGACATTAGATTCTGTTGCAGGGTGGACGGCAAAAGTTCTGTTTGGGGTAGAAGATGATGTGGAAAACAGGAGTGGTTATTGATATATTTTTTTTGGGGATTGGTTTTAGTGGTTGAAGTAATTCAAAGGGGGACTTTTTATTTTTGGTTATATCTTGATCTGTTTGAGTGAAATTTTTTTTTAACAGGGGATTTGGCAGCTTGAGCATAAGTTTAAAAGTTTGGGGGGCTTTTAAATTTTTTCGGGCTTCTAAATATGATATGTTTTTGTTTTTTTTAATTTTTGGATTTTTTTTTCTGTTTTTCCATTTTGGGAAAAGTTTAGAATCCGCGGGTGTTGCTGTTTTAAAATTTGACGCATTTCGCCCAGACTGCAATCTAAGGAGGTATGCCCAATAGACGCACACCCTAGACCCGTCAATTGTCCTCTGCGGGGTTTGGAGTGTCCGAACCTCTGGCATTAAAAACAGCGCAGAGGATTCGGAATGTATGGACGGATTTTACAATTTAAATAGCCGGTTTTTAATTTTTTGGGGGGTAGTGGGGGCTTTAAAGGGTTTAAAAAATTAAGTGTTTGGTCGGGTATAACAGTTGTATTTTTTTTAGGATTCTCCTGACCTGAATAACCCCCTGATCGGAGAACCCCTAAGGTTTTTCCCCTTAAAGGGGTGGTCAACAGATCAGGTTCAGAAAGAAACACCGCGGCATAAATTTAAAGGGAGTTTTATGTGGACTTATTTTTACAGGTGAGTTCAGAAAAAGTTTTTTCGGGAAAGGGAAAAACTTTGTTTGTAAGGCAGAAAAGGGGTTTCCAATTTGTAAAATCACCGGATCTTAATCTTTTTAAAAGATTTGGGGTTTAACCCCCTATTCCTTGGCTTTCTTTTATAGCAAAAAGGGGATTTTGATGCCATTTCATTTTTTCAAAAAAAATTAAAAGAAAAACTGGGTATGAGTCGATATCTGGTCAATGTTGAGAGTGGGTAATACGGGGAAATTTTCCCGGGGACAGCAGTATTGGGTCCCCTAACCGCGTATCCCACTTCATCCTGGCGTGCCTCCACCCACCACGGAGTCCAACAAGGGGGGGCAGGTGCCGGTCAACTGGCCAAAACCAGGCACGGCGCTTTACCTGAAGTACACCCCATAGTGATACAGTCCCGGGGGGGATCCAACGGGGAAACCCGACACCCCCTTTTCTGCAGCACTAACCCTTTAAACAGTGTTCCCGGGGGCACCGAAAGAGGGGAATTTCCCAGCCGATTGAAGGGGCGGGCTCACTCCTGCCACCCCTCTAAAAGTGAAGCGTGGGCCAAAGGGGGAAAGTAGAGGTATCCCTAGGCCACTAACCTCCTCCATACTGGAGAAGCGTGGGCAAAGGGGAAAGAAAGGATCCCCAGAACACCATTTTCCCCCTTACGGACGCCGCACACGGCAAACATGCGGGTCGGAAAAAACCCCGTTGTTAGTTGAAAACAAATAAAGAAACATATTCAAAGTATTTAAAAGGAAAATATACGAAAAAAGAAACTAAATTAACGCAAAGAAAATCTAAAAACCCTAATATGTTAGTAGTAAAATTTAAGTTTTTTTATCAGAAAAAAAAAATATTGAACAAATGTTTTTTTTATTATTATAGGTCTTTTGGTCAGACGGGGAAAGGAAGAAAAAAGGAAATTTGAATGGGAAGGAGAAGGGGGCCGGAAAAAAGAGAAAAGATCACTTTGGGTATCCTGGGTTCTTTAAGCCCAGTTGATTTTGGAAATAAGGGTGGATATTGATATATTTGTTTTAGGGAGTGGTTCAAATAATTTTAAAAAGGGGGACATTTTATTAGTGTTATATTATCATCTGTTTTGGAGTAGAATTATTTAAAAATAGAGGATTTGGCAGCTTGAGCGTATGTTTGAGATATTTGTGGACTATTAATTTACGTGCTTCTGGATAAGAAATATTTTTATTTGTTTTATTTCCCCGTATCTGCTTATTTTCCACTTTCCCGGGGATAATTTTTAATCGGGTGGATGGGACTGGGGCAATTTAAAAATTTCGGCTCCAGAGTACAATCCGTGGAAGAATGCCCCAAAGGATGCCATCAAAACATGTTAACTGACCGCGGCAAGAGGTTTGGGGGGACCGAACCTCTGGCATTTAAAAAACCGCAGAGGGTTCGGTATGTATGGGCGTATTTTACAGTTGAGGTATCCGGCTTTTTTTTGTAGATGGAAAATTTTGGGTTATTAAAAGGGAAGGGGAAATTAAAAGTTTTGTCGGAATAACTGTTGAATCTTTTTTTGGGAATTCTTCTGACTTGGGTTATACCCCGGGTCAGAGAATCCTTCAAAAATCTCCGACTCAGGCGTATTCAACAAGTCAGGTTTTTTAAAAAGACACCTCTGCAGGGGGTTTTGAGATTTATGAGGAGTTATAGTTACAGGCGAGTTAAGAAAGTTTTTTGCGAGAAAAAAATGACTTGGTTTGTAAAGCAGATATGGTTTCAATAAGTAGATCCCCGGTTTTAATCTTTTATAGATTTCGGGTTCCCCCACCTATTCCTAAGGGAAAAAGGGTTTATGTATTGCAAAAAGGGGATTTTTTTAACATATCATTATTTGGGGGAAATCAGTAAAAATCTGGTATTTTTGGGTACTTGATCCCAAAGTTGAAAGGGGGGTAATACGAGGCCTTTACCCGGGGCAGCAGCTTTGGATCCATAATAACGCCGTATACCACTTGTCCCGGGGTGCCTCCACCCACCCCGGAGTCCAACAAAAGGGGGGGCCCCGGTGCCGGTCAACTGGCCAAAACCAGGCACGGCGCTTACCGAAGGGACACCCAGAATATAGTGATAAAAGTCCAGGGGTAGGATCCCCGGGTAAACCCGGAAAAACCCCTTATCTGCAGCACTAACCCCCAAACCCGTGTTCTTCGGGGGGCACCGAAGGAAAGGACTACCAGCCGATTGAAGGGCGGGGTTTACTCCTGCCACCCGCCCACCCCGTGAAGCGTGGGCCAAAAGGGAAAGCAGAGGTATCCCTAGGCCACTAAACCCCCCCATAGGGGGCGGGGCAAAGGGAACGGGAAAGGGGTCCCCAGGGAAAACCATTTTCCCCTTCGGGGCGGGCCCCACAAGCAAAAAAAAGCGGGTCGGAAAAAACGTTTTTAGTCGAAAACAAATAAAGTAAAATAATCCCAAAATAGTAAAATAAATATACGAAAAAAAAACTAAATTAACGCAATAGAAAAAACTAAACCATAATATGTTTAGTAAAACTATGTTTTTTTTACTAGAAAAAAAAATTTTTGGGTTTATTTTTTTTGTATAGGTCCCCGTGGTCTAACGGGGGAAAAAAGAAAAGGGAAATTTGAATGGCAAAAAGAAAAGGGGCCCAAAATAGGAAAAATCACTGGGGACCCCGGGTTCGTGAAGCCCATGTTTACCAAAACAGTAAACCCCTTAGGAAAGAAAAAAGATCACTAGGGCACCTCGGGGTGTGAAAAAAAGTTTCTCACCCCGGGGGAGCCCCCGGGGGGGAGGTCAGGTTCGGAAATGACACCTCGACAGGAATTTAAAGATTTATGAGGGGTAACTATAAAGGGGGGAATCTAGAAATGTTTTTCAGACAGATAAGATTTTTTACTGAATGTTTGATTTTGTTTCACAATTAAATCACCTGGGTCGCATTTTTTTTAAAGGATTTTGGGTTTGCCTATGGGTTGGAAGCTTTTAAAAAAGCAAAAGGGGGTTTTTTTAGACATTTCCAAATTTTTAGGCAGTGATGGGATAAAAAACGTGCAGTACTGGCAGTCTGTTCAAGTTGAGGGGTTTTGGGAATAATACGAGGCCTTTACCCGGGGACAGCAGCTTTGGATCCAAAAAAGGTATACCACTTCGTCCCGGCGTGCCTCCCCCCCACCACGGGGTCCCAAAAAAGGGAGGCAGGGGTTTTCCGGTCCCAAATGGCCAAAACCAGGCACGGCGCTTACCTGGATTTCCCAGAAGATGGGGATACAGTCCGGGGGGGGATCCCAAAGGGTAAACCCGACACCCCTTATCTGCAGCACTAACCCCAAAACAGGTCTCTTCGGGGGCACCGAAAGTAATACCAGGGCCCATTGACAGGGGCGGGCTCACTCCCGCCACCCCACAGGGGAAGGGGTGGGCCCCAAAAAAACGCAGAGGTATCCCCCCGGCCAATTTAAACCCCCCCTCCATATTGGAGAAGTTGGGGGAAAGGGGAACCCAAAAATCCCCAAAAACACCATTTTCCCCCCAGGGAACGCCGCACACGGGAAACATAAAGGGCGGAAAAAACCCAAAGTTTTAATCAAAACAAATAAAATAACATAATCAAAGTAGTAAAAGAAATATACGAAAAGAAACTAAATTAACTCAATACAAAATGTAAACCATAATATGTTAGTAGTAAAACGTAAGTTTTTTCACTAGAAAAAACAAATATTGAACAAATGTTCATTTTTTATTAGTATAGGTCTGTGGTCTAGACGGGAAAAGAAGAAAAGGGAAATTTGAATGGCAGGGAGAAGGGCCGAAAATAGAGAAAGATCACTAGGGTACCCTGGGTTCGTGAAGCCCATGTTTACCAAAGACAGTAAACCCCTTAGGAAGAGGAAAAGATCACTAGGGCACCTCGGGAGCGTGAATCCCGTACTCACCTAAAGAAGGTGAGCCCCCTGAGGGGTTGTTAGAGATGAAGACTCTAGTAGATTGTCGTTATTTTTTAAACAATGGTTGCGAAATGGTTAGTATATTTATGATTGTGTTATTTTTATTTGATTGTGACTAATTAAACTCAGATTTTCTTTTTTAAATTACACTTAACGTAGGTAGAGTTTATAGCAATATTGTTATTTTTAGAATAGAATTTATAATGCTTAATTCTTTTGGTTAATGGTCTGATGAAGATGTTTGGGGGGTGGGGTTAAAAATAGTATTTTAAAAGAATTTAAAAAAAAAAAATGTCCATAGTTTTTTTTTACTATTTTAAGGGCATGCACTCAGAAACAGATCTGTCATTCCATTTAACTTTGATCAAAAGGTAGATGAAAAAGTTATAAATTTACACGGGGGCCTTTTTGAAAAATTTTTTAAAAATGAATGCTTGTGGTTATTAAATGTCAGTACTTTGGAAAAAATGATTGAAAAAATACAGCCATTAAATTTTTATTCAAACATTTTAAATGCAAAACCAGATCTTTTTTGTTCCATGAATTTCGCCAAAAATGAAAATTAGGATGAGGCTGCAAGTTCATTTAATCTCAACAATTGTTTTTTGGGATTAGAAAGGGGAAATAAAAAAAACCCTTTTTTTAAAAATATTTTTTTATTTGTCGGGGGGCCGATTAAAATATTTTACACAGTTTTTTTTGCATGGAATGAAACTACATTCAGACTGTTTTTCATACTTTTTCATTACCTCTGTTGTCGGGAGTTAAAAGTTTTTTTCATAAAAAAATATTAAATCAGATTTATAAAGTTAAGGGGTTAAAATTTTTTTATTTCCAGCATTTTAAATTATTTCAAATTAGAAAAAAAATGTTGTTTTTTTTATTATGGAATAAAAGTATTAAAACCAAACTTGTTTGTATTTTACCACAATACACACTCGGGAGTATAAAGTTGGTTCATTTTTTTTAACTTTGTTTTTTAAATTTATAAATTTTATTAAACAGTGGCTTTGAATGATAAAATGAAAATGATTTTTTTGTTTTTCTTTTTTCAAACTTTAAAAATTTTTCAAATTTTAAAAATTAACTTGAAATCAAATTTATCTTATGGGTTACAAACATCAAAATTAAAATTTCCCTTTTTCCATAAGTTTTTGTAAATTATTTTTTAAAATTCATTACTCATATTTTCAAAAACATGGGAAGTGTATGATAACGTGAAATTTCCTAGGGGGAAAAAGTGCCCATATAGACATTTGTAAAGCGGGGCACACAAACCCCTTTAGTGTCCTAAATTCAAGGAAAGGGAAAAAGTTTTTTCAGTCACCTGCAGGTTTCGCCATACAGTCAAAAAGGTTTTTTCTCATGTTAAAACTACTCCAATTTTAAATTTAATATTACCTTAAAATTTAATTTTTTTTTGTATTTTTAAAACTCTACCTGGGGGCTGTACGAAACCCAATTGTGCTTTTCCCGCACAAAAAATAATTTCAAAGGTAAAATTTAAGAATTCTGTTTATTTTCAAATGTATTCTTTTTTTGGATGTGAAATTTTTTCGATTACTGGGATCATTTTTAGGTTGTGTGGCAAATGTTATGAATATATAGCATTTTAAGGAAACATATACCAGATACAAATAAAACAAGATGATTTTATCAAATTTTTTTAAATTTTTTTCCCTTTTTCTCTTCTGTAAGAACCCCAATCTTCCCAAAAACTGGTGAATTTTTGGGTTAGATTTGTGATCATCATTTGGGAAAATTTTTTTTTACCGCTAGAAAAGGTTTTTTTATTTGTAATTGTGAAATTTTTATATTCTTAAATTTTATAAAAAATTATAATTTGGTCTACATTTAAGGGTTCTTAAGAATTTATAACTTTTTTTTCTTTTGATGTTCTTTTAGAGAAAACAACCCTTTTATTTGTCAATGATTTAACTCTTTTTGAATCATTTTTCTAATTTTTTAGTTCTCTAACAGTTTGATTGCATTTTTTTAAAGATTCGTATCATTCTATCTTTCAAAACCATACCTTTTAAATTAGAATTCATAATGCCATGAGCTGTCATTTCATATTCCTAAATTTTCTGCTTGAACTTTAAATCCAATTCTGATATGAATATCATAACTTCGGATAAAAAGTAATTTTTTATATCAAAATTACTCCTATCAACAAGTTTTAAAAATTTTTTAACCCTTTTTGTGATACCTACATTTATTTTTAGTTTGGAGTCCTTCAAAAACCCAATTGTCCCTTTTAAAAAAAATTTTTGGTTCAGGAAAATCCTTTTTGCGCTAAATTGTTATTATGGGTGTGATAAAAGGTTGAAATGTATTGCTCTTTATCTGTACATTATATGCATGATTTCAATTTATTTCTGTAAATAGCGTCATTAGAGTTTGTGTGTTGTGACAGGAAAATAAACTAAATGATATTTTGAAAACAAAAACAAAAGTTTTGAGTCATGAATTAAAATAACTATATTTTGTTAAAACAACAACAAAACCTTTTTACGTACTGAAACACAACTAGATTTTAAAGGATCTTGTGAGTTAATGCTATCGCAGAAATTGAGAAATATGCCATGTTCCGTTAACTAAGTGCCACTGTTTAGTGATAAATATGTTTGATCCAATGTAAATTTCTAAAGATGATATTGTGGATTTCGCTAACAAAAGAAAATTTGTATATATTGCTTTAATCTAGCATTTTACTGGAGAAATGCAAATGTTCAAATTTGCATGTTATGAATTTTATTTTTAAGAAGCAGGTATATTTTGGAAATTCAATATTTAAATCTGTGAACATTTTAATTAAAAATATAAAAGACTTGAAAATATTGAACTTTCTCATTCAAACTATTAGATCATTAACGTATTGGTGGTAACATTCATGTTACCCAATAGATTGAACCAATCCTAGGGGTCTGCTGCCAATGTGGAAAGACCTAATGTGTTGCCCCTCTAGAGAATTTTTCTTATTTTAACTAACACTCTCAATGTTGACATTATAAATAATCTACCTATATGACAGTAAAAAGTAAAACATTAATAAAAAGGCTAATCAACACAAAAAATCACTTCTTTTATTTTGTTTTTCTAAATTGCAAGACTATTATTAAGTCAAAAACTTTTAATTTTCACAAATGCACATTCAATTTTAACACTCCTATGTTGAAGATAATATTAATCATATTAGATATTTTCATGAAGCAATTTTTGCAAAAATCGTTTATGATATGCCTTTGTTAAGCATCAATCCATAGTGCACTGCCAGTGCTGGTGATAAGTAATAAAAACTTTTTCTATTGCATATTGCTGGCTTTGCCACAAATTTTGCAATCTAATGAAGAATGTGTGTAAAGAGCAGACATTAATGGACAGTGGACCAACACTGTGCACTACATTCTATTTTTCATAAACTATGCTATACTATCAAGAAATCTGAACTTATTTTGACTTTCCAAAACTATTTAAAATTCATCATATTTATTCAACTTATTATAAGTTTTATTTGGAGAAATTAGTAAAAATTTTGTGTTATTGGCAAAACTTTATGCGGCCACCCCCTTGTTTTGCTGCCATGCGAACAACCCCGCACACCCTAGGATGATTAAATAGACAATCCCGA